>JAOUZG010030082.1:7969289-7979779 GCA_026289955.1 Argiope argentata
ATTATTATTATTATTATTATTATATATATCATTTTTTTAAATCAAATCTTTTGCAAATGCCATGGCAACGCACTATAAAAATCTGATTTTTGGGGATGCTCTTGTAGATAATAGAATTTCACTTTTTCTCTTACGAATTTTTTTTATTTTTCGCCTACGGCTTTTTTTTACTTTTCGCCTAAGGTTTTTTTTTCGCCTATGGACTTTTGTTGACGCCACAAATCTCATCCCCAAAATAACATCATGTTCTGGCACGATAATAAACTTCGCATACAAGAATTTCATCCAAAAAATGGGAGAATCCTATAATTTTACTCACCTTGTTCGTTATAAGTTTGAATTATGGAGATCATAGATAAATTTAAACAGGGAGGTAAGTTTGAACCGGAAATATCATTCATGCATCTATATTGATATTTTTGAAGGCTGCGACTTAAAAATATGAGTAGCATGACCTATTGATCTATGTACAATATGCTACTGCCCAATATCAGTAATGCTCTATAGATATTTTATTTACAACTCATCTATTGTTTTCATCTTTCCTTGGAAGGCGAAAATGAGATTCATCAAGGTGAAATTTGGCCCTTGTACCAAAAAATCCAAAATTGCAACAATAACCTAATGAAACAGCTTTCACTTTTCCTAATCCTTTTAAAAGTTCTAACCAATGTTCCTTCTCCACATAGCTTTACTTTTTTAAGAAAGCTTTACTGTCTAACTTCTGCTAAATACACCTTTAGAGTCACTCTCACTGTTATTTCCTACCACATGTAATAAAAATGGGCAAATCAAGACACATGCTCGAATGTTTTAGTAAGCTTTTAAAACGAAATCTTAATTCGCATCATGTGTTTGAGATAGCATAGACAATAATGAATTTTATGCCAGTAAATTCCATCAGCCCAATTATAAATAGTAAAAGTTGGTTACGAATTTGGCAAAAAAGGAAACAATTTAACGTACAGTTCTGAAAATGTGCTAGCCGAAAAATTAAGAAATGTAAAAATAAGAACAAAAAATTAAAGGAGAATTTAATATTTAATCTTAAAATATTATTATCATGGTAATATTTAAGGATTAATTCTCACATCTTTATTTTATATTTATAATTTTCTATTAATTAAAACAACAACAATAATCGGCACATGAATAATGTATTTATAACGGTATATCTACGTGAGCATAAATACAGTAAGTAAACCAATAAAAGTATTGTAATAAAACATCATAGAAGATATTTTATAAAAAATACTTAAAATTAGAGAAAAATAATGTAAAATTATCGAAAACAAGTAGTTTTGAAGATAAGGATTTTTAATTCAAAATCTAAATATGTTTGAAATTTTTTTCTTGTTGTAATCATACTATTTAAAGAGAAATCATATGCCTATATATGTAGATCCATGTTCAGTTCAAGCAATTTTCAGAGTTGTTTTATTCTTAGTAGTTTTGGATTTTATTGTTACTTTTATCAATTTACGTATATTATGCCAAACTCTAAACATTGTCAAGTTAACAAAAATAAAAAAAACTCTTGGCAACGAAGCAAATCTAAAATATTATCATGTTTCATTGTTCCGGACTAGAGATTGAAATATGCTACAATTTCTCTTAAAAGCAAGAAATTACACTGTCACAAACAATAAGTATAATACAGGTGGGGGATTATTAATGTACATATATCTGGATGTATAATTCTAAAAGTTCAATAAGATATTTAAATTCTCTGGAATTCACTATCACAAGATAAAGAAAATTATAAATTATCTGTAATAAGATATTTAATTCTTTGAAATTTATCATCATTAGATTAAAATTACTTTATAAAGCATCTGTAAAAATTCAACCTCAATCTACCTCAATCAAGTTAATTTGTGTGGTTCATCATACTTGATTCTTTTTCTTAATTTGATGAGGTTTGTTGACTTATATCTACAATTTTTTTATCTTTATGAGCTTCTCAAAAATATCAGCTTTTAATAACGCGTTGCCATTGCATTTACAAAAGCTCTGATTTTCTTTAAAAAATAAGTTGATGACTACAGCAAATAAAACCTAGAAAAATCTCATTTTCAGCGCATGATTATATGAAATAAAATGAATAGGAAATTGGATTTTTTTTAAAAAAACAATAAACGCGAGACAAAGTTTTTTGGATCGTTTGCCATACTAAAGTGACTCATTCAATGAAACGATTTAAAATGAATAAAAATATAATTCAACTCGCACGAGCGCGTGGTGCTTGGCCGTTCAAGAAATCATGTTGACACGATACAGTGAAATAGGCATAGCAGATTTCATTTTAATCTTTTATTTATTATTATTGAAGAAACGCAAATTCTTCGGAATCGAATTTTATCATTCTTGAGATCGGTTAATTAACTTTCGACTAATTTTATTCATTTATTGTTCAGTTAAAGTAAACTTATATTGCTGCTTTGTATTTATATTTGACAAAAACCTTTATTCTATTTTTTTAATGCAACATTTTTTGTCCAAATCCTTTATTTGAGATATCCGATTTCTTTATATAAATGAATCCTTATTTATTTCAAGTCAATTTTGGCAATTACATCCTTTAGTAACTATATCCATAGGATGCCATAGTTGAAAAAATTCTAATATTACAACATTTTACATTTCAAATGCACTAAAATTAATACTTTTTAATAATGATACTTTCTCTTTGTTATACTTCGTAAACGAGATACTTTCTTTGTTATACTTCGTATACGAGAACCTTTTTCTCTGTTATACTTCGTATACATGATACTTTCTCTTTGTTATATCTCGTATATGAGATACTTTCTTTTTGTTATACTTCGTATACGAGATACTCTCTTTTTGTTATACTTTGTATATGATATATTTTCTCTTTGTTATACTTCGTATACGAGATACTTTCTCTTTGTCATACCGTATAAGAGAAAGTAAAAATCGAACATTGTTAAGGGAAACATTGAAAATTGTCCTCTATTTTCCCTTAGAAGATTTCTTATAAACTTTTTCTTGTTTTGCAATATTTCGAGCTTTTCAGGATATGGATTATTAAATAATGAATGGCTATTAAATTATTAATATATGGTGGATTTACTTAAAATTTCATATAAGATTATAAAGTATTAATGGGTCGGGATATCCTTTTTGGTAAGCCGTTGGATTCACATCCCTTGGGCTGTGAATTCGAACCTGCCAGTTGAAGACTCTCCGTGTGGTGTGGCTTACACACGTTATATTTGCCGTTGTCACGAAATACCACTGTGAGTACAGAGTCAGAGGCGATCGTTCTCTGTTCCAGATCTGAATTATTATCTGTGAAGGAATGAATAAAATGCAAGAAGGAAGTCGGCTCCGTAAGAAGCGTTTGTGACATGTGTGAGTTATAATTCAGATTCTGCCCTCGGGTACTCAGAGGCTCCATACTCTAAAAGCTGCTGCCCCCTCCTTCCATTGTAAAGTAGAGCACGAGAACAACAACAACAATAAAATATTAATTTAGCAAGTGATACAGCAAACAAATTGAAAAAAAGTACTTAAGCAATATGATAGAAAGCAGGAAGTGAAAATGAAACAATGAATTTAGTTTGAATTTCATTATAAAAATAAAAATATTGTTACATATTATATATCTAAAAAATTATTAAATTCTGAAAACAAATAAACACAAATGATGTTATAAATAAATAGGTAATTTTAATATCTTTAAAGTAACACATAAACTATTCCTGTGATATAACGTTTTAGGAAAATATAGCTGAAACATATCAACAATCTTTTATGCTATATAATAAATTTAGAAAAAAGTAGTTGAAAGTAGAAAAAACACTTAAATTTTGATTTCCTAATATTTTAATTATCTTTTGGAATTTGAAAACTTAACAATGAATGTTTGTTTGTTTGTTTGTTTAATTTTTAAAAAGACGTAAACCAAATTTTCTTAATTTAGAATATAAAACTACATATTTTTATTAATATGTATGCATTTGTAACCTTAAAATTCTGTATTTTTTCGAAATTCCATTTTATTTAAAGAAAACAGAATATTTTTAGAAAGACGTAACTGAAAATAAACACAAAAAAAGCTTACATTTTGATTTCCAAATGTTTTAATTACCTTTTTTGAGTGTGAAAACTTAACAACGTTTTTTTTTAATTTTTAAAAAGACATAAACAAAATTTCTTAAATTCCTTAAGCTCGAACAAAAACCGCATATTTATATTAATATGTATACATTTGATACCTTAAAAATCTAAGGTTTTTTCTTTCGAAATTCGATTTTGTCTAAATAAAACAGAATCTTAAGGTGGCAAATGTTTTGGAAGCTACGACTTCAGATTATATTAGAGAAACTTCATACAATCGAATTTCTTTCACTCTCTTTCACAAATAAGTCTTACAATATAAATGTTGGATATAAAATTGCATATTTATATTAATACGTATACATTTGTAACCCTTAAAATTCTGTATTTTTTCGAAATTCCTTTTTATTTAAAGAAAACAGAATATTTTTAGAAAGAGGTAATTGAAAATACACACAAAAAAAGATTAAATTTTGATGTCCAAATGTTTTAATTACCTTTTTTAGTGTGAAAACTTAACACTGATTTTGTTTGTTTGTTTTTTAATTTTTAAAAGGACATAAACCAAATTTCTTTACGGTCGGACGAAAAACACATATTTATATTAATATGTATACATTTGTTACCTTAACATTCTGGGTTTTTTTTCGGAATTTCAATTTTATCTAAATAAAATAGAATCTTAAAGTGGCAAATGTTTTGGAAGCAATGACTTCAGATTATTTTAGAAAAACTTCAAACAATCTAACTTCTTTCCCTCTCTGCCACAAATAAATCTTACAGTATTACAAAAAGGTTTTAAAAGTCGTTTACCCTAACTAAACTTCTAAATCACGGTAAAAATTCCTTTAAAAGGGTGCATGACCTTTTTATAGAAATCATCCTTTACATTTCTAATAACAGGTTCTAAGTTACGATTTGAAGCTTCAATGGGAAGCTCAAAAGAGTTGAATAAATAACACTTCGTCGAGAATCTTCACTCGTTATCAATAGGAAGAAGGTACTGGGGTGGAAAAAAATGATCCTGCCTCCCTCTTTTCCAAAAAGGAGAGAAACATATTTATAACCCTTTACTAGAATAGCGGTTCTTTCAGAATTTTTTTTCGGGCACACTCGTATATTTCGATATTAGGTTGCTCGTTTTAACAATGCATGGAAAATTCCGTCGCATTTATGCCAGCCATTTTTCACGGCAAGGTTCTATTCTTAGGTGCCGATTATGGTAGCGCGTGTGCGTTTTTTACTGAATTATAGAGGTTTATTATAATATTTCGGGCACCTTTTTTTTCACCACCACGCATGGTGTTGTGTTGTCTATTATTTTGCCGCGAAACCAATACGGAAGCTTATCGCCGACACGAGACCAAGGTTTTCCGCTTTTAGCACTATTTTGTAACAGCAGATGTGTGACCGACCGATGTTGGAGGGGGAGGGACGCGAAGAAGGGAGGGGGGATTTGAACTCGAGAGAATGAAAATAAACTGCGGAAATGTGAAAAAAATATATAAAAAAGCTAAATATGTTTTATAGAGTTGAATAATTTCAAGGAAAAAATGTGATGAAATTTGTAAATTACTGCTAGTTTGTGGACGAAATTCTTTCAGGTAATTCGTAAAACTACACTAATCATCTCACTGAAAAAAAAATTTGAAGTCGAACTTAAAAGGTTTAGATTTTTTTTATGAATATATTTTAGTACTAGCTCTTACCCGCGACTTCGTACGCGAGGAAATTTTGATGTGTATATGTCAGAACTGACAGTTTAAAATGTTATCGAAACCGTATGCATGCACAAATTTATCAACGCCAATTGGAGCAACGCAAAGACGTGAATTTTAAGCACCTGTTGGGGTAACGCAATGCAGATTAGAAAATTTTAGTTTCAATTCATCTGTTCAATTCATTAGTTCAAAAGCACTTCTGAAGGATTCAAAAGATCTATTAATTGACAATGTTTAATTTTAAATTTATCATAACTACAAAAATAAACGGAATCGTTTGAAATAACCGTTACGTCTAACATCATTAGCGGGGGTGGAGGGGAATGCTATGTTATTAAAACCATTAGGGTACTTTTCCGTTTGTCGGGCGCAAACGAACAATCGCCAAAGAGATTTGAGAAAATTTGGTGGAGTTCAATATTATTTGCTAACGGAAACATACCACTTTAAGCATATATAAAAATATATATAGCTAACACAAATACAACTTAATTACAAAAACACACAGTGGAACAGTTTTAATATATAGTCAGTTTCGCCAAAAAAATAGTTTGCCACCAAATTTTAGCGAAATGGCATTTCCAATCACAAGGTTTCGATGTCCGTTGCAGCAAATTAACGGAAAATAGAAAAAATATCAATAAATGCAGTAATATGGAATGCACTAAAAATTTTAATCGAAAATGATGAAAATAGGCAAAAGAAATAAGTTCAGCAAGAAAAAAAATCAAGAGAAATGAACAGGAAATATCGAATTATATTAACACAAGAACAGCATAAGAAAAAAATTCAATAAATATTTCTTTAGAATAGTAAGATAATATTAAAAGAACACCGGAAATAGAAAAATAAAAACAAACGATTCAAAAAAATCAGGCAGATGTTTTCAGATTTTTTTATTTTTGGGCGGAAAAGTTAATTTTTAATTAATAAAAAATTAACCACTCAATTACTGGAATAAAAATTAGTCTATGTTCTTCTATGATCTATCTCTGTGCTTAATTTCATCCAATTTCCTTCAGCTGTTCTGACGTGATTGAACCCCATCATCCATCCATCCATCCAAACTTTCACATTTATAATAGTAGTATAGATATTAGTTAATGTAAAAGGAACTTTAAAGTCTCATGCGTAAGAATTTGTGACGTATTAACTAATGAACGTTACAGAAGAAAACCTCTTTCAAATTCGCATACATGGAACAATTAAACAATTTTCAATTTAGAAAGTTCCGATTGTTAATTTTTAGTATTCGAAATATATAAAGTAAAAGTATCATTATCGTCACAAAATTCGAAGGCTAGATTTTTATGAGTCTCAGCGTTTTAGATCTTAATATCCAATGATCAGAGCATCCTGTGTTCGAATCCCAGTTCGGGCATGGTTGCTCTTCATCTGTTCTGTCTGTGAGGTGTGTGAATGTGCCCCTACTACAAAAAGAGGCTGTGCAAGCGAATGGGATGTGTGAGTATCTAAGACGTACTCTTGGCCCTTGTTGGAACTACTTAAAAACAAGAGACGCACCCTCGGCTTAAAATGGCTTACTGAGTCAGCAAGCTTATCCATGATAAGTGCCATTAGAAACAACTACAATACACCTCTCAGTGTCTGAAAAACTTCTTTTTTGAAATTATATCTGCCTTTGAACATAATAAATACAAAACACTTTCAGTTAGATAAAATTAACATATAGCCTTTGCACCAAATTGATTAATATTTTCAAATTTAGAACGATGGATTAGATTTCAATACAAAACACCTTGATTTAGATAAAATTAGCACCAAAACTTGGCATAAAATTTATTGATATCTTTCAAATTTTTACGGAATTCATTCAAAGGAAGTCTGTCAACCTGCTTCTCCGAATAGGAAATAACACAATAATTAACAAAACATAAGTAGATAAATTTATCGTTTTACACAATTTCAGCATCTAAAACGGAGTTCCTCAAATTTTGAATTAAAATTGTTCAGTTGTTGGACATTTGTAGATCTATGCTTTCACAAGCATGTAAATGTAATTGCGAGAAAACACAATGATTTAAGAGTATGTGAAATTTAATAGGTAATTGCAGTTCTGGATCAAATGTTTGTTTCAAATTATGTGAAAGAAAACAATAAGTATTCAGTGCTAAAATGAATTAGAATTTCAATTCTAAAATGCATATTCAATACTCGGATACTTTTGTGATACCTGCATACCAAAAATTAAACTCCATAGATCAAGCTAATAAGTTCTTTTATAAATTATTCTTCACCAATGGCAATACAATTTTATCAAAATTGCAAAGACCTAGCTTGATACGTTTTTCGGTTATCTTATTTACATACTTAGAAAGTCTATCTTTGTCAAATTTAATCAAAAAATAAACTACAGGTCTGTAATTGTGTCAAACCCACATACAGATTAACGTTTACCTTTTGTGATACATTTTTTAATTAGCGTGTTCACATACATAGACAGTCTGACGAATTTCGTCCCCAAAAAAACAGACAATTTTATCTAGGTTACGTATTGATTTTCATTTTTTTAATTTGATATTTTTCTGAATTATCGTGTTCACACATATATACAATCTATTCATTTATGAATTTCATCATTTGTTCTTAACCGTTCATGGAAATTAAAATTAAATTAAAAAAGAATTAAAATTTAAATATTTATTATTTTAATTTTTTTTAATTTCCTTAAATAGAGAATTTTTTATACATCTTTTTTTAAAGATTGATTTAATTTTTTTATTTTAAATTACTTTAAAAAGATCATTTGTTTTATTTCTGTTTTTGAAATAGAGGATTCAATGGTTTTTAACTACATACTGCAAACATTTTTATTATGAATGGGTATCGGGGCGTCATTGCTAGCTTTCACGCCGGAAATTATACTTGATGTTTTAGAAGGTATTGGGGCAATTGATTTAATAGGATTCTCAGATACAGGTACAGCTGTCTGGACCTTTTCTACTGGTGCAGGTGTCACTGTTGCGGGCGTGGGGCTTAGTGCAGCAGCAATAGGTGGATCAATAGCCGGTTATTTAAATTCAGAGTATGAGGTAAACGGGGAGATAAAAGACACAGATTTAAACTGGGTTAGAAAACTTTTAGAAAGAACAAATACATTAGACTTCTGGTTAAACTCAAATTTTAAAAATAACCCTTTAACAGTTAAAAAAACTCTTAGAAGATGTCAAAAAAAAAGTTGCAGGAAAAGACCCTTACAACACAGGCTAGGTTGGGGTGTCTTAGAGTCAATCGACCAAGAAGACAAGATATTAAAAAGAAACGTATGGTTCGGAGGAAAAGACAAACAAATATTAATAAAAAGAGTAAAAATGCCAAATGCAGATATAGTCGCCGAAGGAGAAGGAGCAAAATGTGTAAAAGCAAATAAGGATTATTTTTGGGTTTGGGAATTGTTTGCTACTGACATTTATCGCCGTCCAACGTCAACAAATGCTAAGAGTCCTTATTTCTTTTCTTATGCTTTTCATCACGATGGTATAGCTGTTGCTACGTTTAACACAGAGGGAAAGGAACCCACAGTCGAAAGAATTAAAGAGACATTTGATAACTCAAATCATCATTGGAATAAAAAATTTCACCCATTCATTCAAAATCAATGGGTATATTCTACTTTCTGTGAAAGCTCAGTTGTAGCTTTACCGCCTGTTACTTGGGCCTCAAACCAATTTAGAATTGTAACAGACGATGCGGGAATAGGTATCTTATTGCCGAAAGGGTACTTGTATATAGGGGTTCATTTTTATTCAACAAGTACAGCTGAAAATTATGAGGATTTTGGATTCCGTTTATTTTTCAGACTACGCAAAAGGCATGCTGATCAATCAGAATTGCTACAAAAAATAATAGACGCTCAAATGGGCAGAATAAAACTCAGGAAGAAACTCATTACGGTGATCCGGGAACATCTATAATGGTAGATCCTGACGAAAGTACAGATTTTTGGGACAATTCATTCCTTCGAACAGAGCATCCTTTCATAAATCCCCTCACTACAGAACTCCAACTAAATAAACGGTTAAGAACAAATGATGAAATTATACCATCAAATTTACCTGTAGAAATTGTTCCCCCCGCAGAAGTTGATCCACCAAAAAGGTATGATGTTGACCGATATGAATAGTATAATTTTTAAAATTTTAGTAAAATTTTTTAAAAACATGCCAGTAAATTTTAGTAAAATATTTATTCTTAATTTCAATTAATTAGTTAAAAAGCATTGAGCCTCTATTTCTTTTCTTTGCAGCAATGGACACGAGTAAAAGGAATAATTTTGTTTCTGCGATTGAACTACTGGGTGAAATATCTTACTGTTTATATAGAAAATTTACTGAATCAAAAAAAGAATTGAGTGATGCAGTTGACGGAGTTTCCGAATATGTGGATAGGGAAATGTTTATAGATGCTTCAAGAGACTTTGTTCTCCACCTATATCTAAGTGATGAGGAAGTGGAGGAATATAACGTGAGACGAAAACAATGTTGGGAGTCAGAAGATCCTCTGAAATGTAAAAAACAATTAGATGAGGAATTCAAAAAAAAAAAGTCTCGGAAAGAATGAAAACTCGCACTACTATCTCAGAACTTACTCTCGAAATGTATAAATCAATATTATGTTATGCATGTTATTAGTAATGTTATTAGTATTTTTTATGCATGTTAT
>JAOUZG010030082.1:7991664-8002868 GCA_026289955.1 Argiope argentata
TGAAACTCAAGATGTGATTTCAAATTTGTCTGTAATCAAATAAAAATTTCCTTGAGATTCAAGATGCTATTTCAAATTTGTCAGTCATCTAATAAAAATTTCCTTGAAACTCAAGATGCGATTTCAAATGTGTCTATAATTAAATAAAAAACTCCTTGATATTCAAGATACAAAATCAAATTTGTCTGTAATCAAATAAAAAATCTCCTTGAAACTCAAGATGTGATTTCAAATTTGTCTATAAGCAAATAAAAATTTCCTTGAAATTCAAGATGATTTATCAGATTTGTCTAAAATCTAATAAATATTTCCTTGAAATGGAGTGAAACGATAATTCATGAATATTGCAATTCATGCTCTGTAAAGATGTTGACAAATTGATGATTTATTTGAAAGAAATATTTGATAATGTGCATATGATGAAGAGATATAAAATGTTGCGATTTGATGAGCACACTTATAAAAGATTCTAATTGCTACTATTTTTAAATATTTTATAAGGAAAGAATAAAAGCTTTATAAAAACTTATATTTATCTCAATATTGTAATATGTAGCAAGTTGAACAATTATCATTAGAAATAGCTTAGTAGGTACTTTTATTTATCTTTGGTTGATTTTTACTATACATAATGTCCTGTAAAATCGTAATATAATAAACAAGTTTTTAAATAGTCCAGCTATATTTTATTATACCACATTATGATTATTTTTAGGAAAAAATGCATTGATTGAGCCTCAAAATTATTTTTTCATGTTGTTGGGGGTAAATAAATGCAAAAAAAATCAGTTTTAGAACAATCCCTTGCTGTGATTAGTCGCATTTAATAATATGTTAATACTCTTAAATGCGTAAGCGTTTGTAAAACAATTTTAATATATAAACATTTCAAATAGAATTGGTTATCTTCTGAAACAAATTGACTAAATTATAAAGCTCTGAATTTCATTACTTTAGGAAGATCAAGGGTCAGGTAATGCGTAGATAAGATAGTGATTTTCAAAGCTGTATAATTTGGCCAGTTTCAGTAGCAGAAATATGAAACTTTCTCAAATCATTGCACTGAAAACAAATTAACGCAATATATTTAATAATATTGGGTCATTCGATAAAAGTTAAGAAATCATAATTTTTTTCAGCTGTTCTTTTATTAACTCTAACAACATAAATTGCACTTTTATGTGATATTTTGAGCATCTCTTTAATAGGAAGTACGTTGCCTCTAATGATTTAGAAATAAGCGTTGGGCTACGTTTAGAGCAGATATATTGTAGAAAGATAATTTTAATCATATCTTTAAAAATGATTATTTCCAGAAAAAGACAGGCAAATAATTTTTAAAAACAGACAATGTAATGTTTTTAAAATTAAACAATTTCACAATAAAATTTTAAAATGAGCAGCAAAATTTATAATAAACACCTTAAAAGTTTTAAAATTAGGAAATTTTTTTACTAATTTTATTTATTATTATTTAAACAACAGATAAGTCCTCCAAAAAATAAAAGTTTTAAAATAGAATTTATTTTAATTAACTGACGCCATGAAGTACAGACACATTTAACTAAAGAAAACAATTAGGGGAAAAATGAAATCTTCGATCGTAAATTTAAAGTTATCATGTAAGAACATTATTATTTTTAAGTATAGGTTATCTTAGCTAATTTAAGTCATTAACCAGTATAAATAGGTTTGAAACAATCACAAGACTTCTCTATCGGTTTCGATTTCTCTCTAATATATATAATTACACAAGGATAATTTTTTTAACTTTCATTTTCAATTTTTTTAGCTGGCAAACAAAGTTTTAAAGCTTGATTGATTTTGAGATGAAATAACAGCTATGATCTACTTCAACCTTTTTAAAAAATCATCTTTTGTAAAGAAGCATACGTAATGATAAAGCAATACTAGTAAAAGCAAGTCAACCTTTTAAAAATGCATCTGCTTTCAAAGAACACATATAAGAATAATGCAATACAGGTAAAAACAGGTTTTAAAAAATTTCAACCGATTATTTCTGGAGACCCATAATCTTTATTTTTTTTTTTTTTTGCCCGTAAATTTTGGAAATATCAAAACCTCCTAACCAAAACATCATGTTCTCACATGATAATAAAACACCTTTCCAATGCTTCTGCTTTTAACTTTGGATAGCAAACGATATTTTAATGGGCTTTTTTAAACAGAAATTACAAATACACCCCAAAGAATGTGTTTAAACAGGTTTTTATTGAAATTATCCATAAACAGTTTCAATAAACGGAGTAAAAAAATAAAATATGCTCATTTTATAGAAAAAAGTAGTATAATATATATTTAAAAAATAATGATTGATAATCCTAATAGTTTAAAATGTGTTTGTCATCTAAAAATCGTTGATAATTCAATAGTTCACTGCATTCAGTAAAATTGTTGAGGTAACAAAATTAATAATAAACAAAATCTTCCACTTTTTAAAAAAAAATTATTTACTTAATTTGCTAAAAAAAAAAACTGGACTGCAGCAAAAATATTCTAAAATGTTCCATTTTCCCAATTCGGTTTCAAAAAAATCAAAATGCATCGCTAATACACATAGAAACCTGAAACTTCGTTGCCTCCAGAACTATCTCCAAGCCTCAGAAGGTCATTCATGTAATCTTTCGTGTTACATTCTCTTCAAGATTTCCTGCTAAGGAGGGATTAAATCCCGGAAAGATGCACTCCAAACTGATTGGATAATGAGGAGTGAAGTATTTCCCTTCCCATTGCCGGAGTCTAATCCCTGCTGAGGAGGTTTTTCCTCACCATTCAGACACTCGTGTTATGCTTGTAGGGGACAATGGATTCTGCAGGATCTTTGGAGGATTCCAAACAAGATATTTCTATGTCCTTCTCTCTGGATTATGTGATCCTGAATACAGTAGAGAGTGCTAAGAGGTACAATCATTTAATAAATGGATTAAACATGTTTGATATGGCTTGATTCAGTGTTGAAGACGTATTAAATCCCTTCGTTTACCATAGAATCGATGGTTTATGTTTAATAAAAATAAAACAGTACCAAAATCTGCAATGTCCTTCAATTGACCTTTTTGTTATAATTTTGCAAAGTGTCCATCGTATATTACGAATGTACCACTGATAATCTACAGTTAAAAATAACTAATACTTATGTATTGCGAGATCAAATTCTATTTTCAGAAAATTAAAGATTCTGAAATATCAAAATTATCTTTCTTACCAACGGTTAATCATTGCAAAAAAAATTTTATATTGCCATTCTGATGCTTTTTGACTGCAAATCCGAAACGTATTATCCAAAGAAAATTATTTTTTTGTATCATATCAAAATTCATAAAATGTATTTTTGAAAATTCGAGCTTTTTTCAGTATTTTTACTATGATTGAAAAGATGCTTTTAAAATTTTATTTCTAAATTTAACAGTAATGGCAAATATGTATTTTTATATTTTTCTGGAATGTGGGAAGGAGTGTAACATTTAAAAAAATTATAACCAGAAGCTTCTAAAAACCAGTTTCTTTGCCATGAATATTAGTTATATTTAATTTCAAATAGATCGTTTAGATATATTCGGCCGGCGTCATAACACATAGATAGCGCGTCTTTCTAGTGTTCTGGGAGTCCCCGGTTCATGAATGGTTGTTCGTCTTTGTTCTATCTGTGAGATGTGTGAATGTGCCCCCTTGTAAAAAGGAGCTGTGCCAGCGAATGTGATAAGTGTGTAGCTAAAGTCGCTCTCTTAGCCCTAGTTGGCGCTGCTTCAAACACAAGAGACGATTATTTCGGCTTAAATCCGCTGATATATCAGCGGTTTTGTCCGTGTCAAGTGCCATTAATAACAACAACATCAACAGATATATTCGTCAAATTATCAAACATTAAAGCCGTAAGTAAATTATCAGACCTTATTTTAATTGACTTGTACATCTACTGTTCATTGAACATGTGATTTTTTTTATAGAAGCCACTTCCATAATATCATCGCACTAATCTTTTATCATTTTATTTAGCCTACAATCTGCATAGATATTAAAAAGAACTTAAATTCTTTAACTTTCAACAGTGTAAGACTATCACTCGATGAAATATTTGATGAAAAATGCAAACCATTTGAATTTCAGAGTGATAATGTTATATATTGCTGGAAATTTAGAAAAGAAAGTATTTTTTGAAAAGTGATAACATTCAGAAAAAAAATTTGCACAACCAACTAAATTGTTATTATTTAAAAATATAATTTTTTATATCTTTCAGCGAATTAAAACTCTTTTAATGGAATAAAAAAAATTTAAACCGAAGAGTAGGCGTCTCTTTTTTCAAGTAGCGCTATCTAAGGCCAAGAGTACGACTTTAGATACACACTCATCACATTCGCTTGCACAACCCCTTTTTACAGGGGGGGCACAGTTACACATCTCACAGATAGCCCACAAAAGAACAGCCATACCTGAACCGGGTTTCGAACCCTGGAAGCCCAAACCGCGGAGAAGAAACTTTACCCCAATTCCAGGACGCTGGCTTTTTTCGGCTTCATTCCTTAATTTGGCATTTAATCTTTTAGGCATCTTCATACTCAAATGCCGTCCGTTTGAAAACTTTTAGAAGAATACTAGCCCTTGGATAACTAACTTAAATAAGGCTAAAATATCACATAAGAATTGAAAACGACCATTGCAAATTTCGATTTATGTAGAACATATTCAAATCGAAATAAATTTTTAACACGATTGATGCAAAACATAGATTATTATATTCTTCCATTCATTATCTTACATGGAAAAATGGATTAGTAATTAATGACTGTAAAATTAAATATTCTATCTGTAATACCTTTTGGAACAAATTTCATTGAGATATTTAAAATGGTAATTATTTATTCAATTGTTGAATGTTTACTCTAGAGAAACCAATAGAAAAATTTTAACTATTCCAATCATAATCGATAATTATTGATTGAAAATTCTTTGAATAATAATTGAGCTATACAAATTTCCATTATATACAGGGAGTCCGAGAAATCTTTGACACATTTCAAAAATTCGATAAAAAAAATAATAAACGAGATAGAAAGTAAAATTAAATGACATTTATTACCTCATATAGTAAAGTTTTTTTTTAAATTCAAAACTGGCCGGTAGATTGCGGTACTGAAACGCTAGAAAGAGTTATTTAGAAAATGGCTTCTCCAAGTGAGCGCGCGTTTTGTATTATGTGGTTTTTCGAATCGAAATCTGTGACTCAAGTTCAACGTAATTTCCGTACGAAATATGGGAAAAGACCCTCCATCTCGTAACAGCATTATTGCATGGAAAAATAAGTTTTTGGAAATTGGGAGTGTCCTGGGTCGATACAGAAGTGTCGTCGATAGAATTCATCAGTCATTTGCTCGTAGCCCCCGAAAATCAGGGGCCCACATCGGGGTGTATTGATGCGTTAAAAAAAAAAACTTCACTATTTGAGGTAATAAATGTAATTTAATTTTACTTTCTATCTCGTTTTTTTCTCTTTTTTTTTTGCCGAATTTTTGAAATGTGTCAAAGACTTCTCGGACACCCTGTATATTAGCAATCGAAAGATGTCTCATGGCTTATGTTATTGCATTAAATAAAGAAATAGTAACACTCCCAAGAATAAGAATTAATTGAAATTTAAAATAATTATAAGCATCTCACAGATAGTACACAGAAGAACAACCATGCCTTAACCGGGACTCGAACCCGGGACTTCCAGAATACGAGGAAGACGCGCTACATATGTGACAGAAAGCCAGGTCTTTTATATATTACAATAACAACTGATACCTATGAATTTATTTTTGGTATTTTAACAAAATAACTTTGGTAAACCTTATTAAAAAAATAACCATGCGATCGATTATCCAAAATACTTTTAATCCCAGTGAGCTCAAATAATGTAAAAAACCACAGATTAATTGAGTTCCAGATAGAAGAGATCTTACTCTACTAATAAACATTCGGAGTAGAGTTCATTCCTCTTCTTCAATTTTAAGGAGGGAAGCGGAAATGCAAAAAGAACTGAAAATAGGAAAAAACTTTAATCTAATTATGAGACCCCAAAAATCGTGCCTCAGCTGTACGAGTTCATGTTATGCGGGGGAAGATTGCTATCGCGCCCATTTCTCCGATGACCATATCGCCCGCTCAGATAAGACCGTTTTCGTGTTGGCAGAATAACGGGACGAATTTCTTGCCCAAAAAAATTAAGGAAAAATGCTTATGAGATCACGTCAGTATAGAATGCCCGTATTATCGGGAAGGAAGAATGAAATCTGCGCACCAAGAAAGGAAGTCAACTTTCTTGAGAAACTAAGAATTAAAAAGACACAATTATGCTTTAAGTTCTTTTCTTCAAAAAAAAATAATAATATTGTGTCATGATCCCGCATGAACTTTGAGTATGAGGTCGTTGTGACTCATTCGAAAAATGCATCCATTTCAGCTTCCTGAGCAAACGTATTTTTTAAATCTCTTTTGAGAATTTTAAAGAATTACATTTCTTCTTATTACCTGATAGACTAGCTAAAGAATTAAAGAATATTTGAAAATTAATATAACACAGTTAAGACTTATTATGACTTATTATTATGCTACAATTATGACTTATTATTATATCACAAATATGACTTATTATGACTTATTATTATGCTGCAATTATGACTTATTATGACTTATTATTATGTCACAAATATGACTTATTATGACTTATTTTTATGCTACAGTTATGACTTATTATTATGTTATAATTATGACTTATTATTATGTTACAATTATGACTTATTATGACTTATGTTACAATTATGACTTATTATGACTTATGTTACAATCATGACTTATTATGACTTATGTTACAATTATGACTTATTATTATGTTACAATTATGACTTATTATTATGTTTTATCGTTTATTATTATAACATTTGATTTGATTGATAACCTAACGTTTGCTTTGATTATAAAAGTATAACATTGTATTATTTGACATTGTAACTTTAAGTATGAGGTCGTTGTGACTCATTCGAAAAATGCATCCATTTCAACTTCCTGGGCAAACGTGTTTTTTAAATCTTTTGGGGGAATTTTAAGAATTACATTTCTTCTCATTACCTGATAGATAAGCGAAAGAATTAAAGAATATTAATATAACATGGTTGAAATGAAGAAATATTATACTTATTATTATGTTTCATCATTTACTATTATAATATTTGATTTAACCTAACATTAACCTAACATTTGATTTGATAACCTGGTAACCTAACATTAACATAACCTGGTAACCCAACATTTGATTTGATTATAGCAGTATAACATTGTGACATTTGACATTTAACATTGTAACTTTAAGTATGAAGTCTTTGTGACTCATTCGAAAAATGTATCCATTTCAGCTTCCTGAGCAAACGTATTTTTTTTTTATCTTTTTGGGGAATTTTAAGAATTACATTTCTTCTCATTACCTGATAGATAAGCAAAAGAATTAAAGAACATTTGAAAATTAATATAACTTTGTTAAAACGAAGAAACATTTGCCTTATAATAATGTTTCACCCTTTACTATTATAACATTTGATTTGATTGGTAACCTAAAATTTGATTTGATCATAACATTATAATATAGTAACATTTGATTTGATTATAACAGTATAACATTGTAACATTTGATTTGATTATAACAGTATAACGTTGTAACATTTGATTTGATAATAGCATCATAAGATGGTAACATTTGATAACACATTACAAGATGGGAATGTTTGATTATATTAATATGTTTCTTCGTTTATGATATTATTTATTTATTATTATTAATTTAACAAAAGTATAACTAAGGAACACTTGATTTATTATTATTTTTTCCTCGTTTACTATCATAACATTTAATTTGATTGATAATAAAAAAAATTGAATTAATTGATTACATGACATTTGATTAGATTGTTATCCTAACATTTGAATTGATTATAACAGTATTTGTAACGTTTGATGTGAATATAGCATCATAAGTTAATAACATTTGATTCGATTATGACATTATAAATGGTAAATATGGATTATATTCATACGTTTTCTCATTTACGATATCATTTATTTATTATTAATTTAACACTAGTAAAACTAAGAATCATTTGATTTGTTATTATTTTTCATCGTTTACTGTTATAACATTTAATTTGATTGATAATATAACATTTACGTTAATTTATAACAAAACATTTGATTTGATTGATAACATAACAATGAATTGATTGGTAACATAGTATTAGATTGGATTTATAACATAACATTGAATTGATTGATATGATATTTGATTTGATTATAACATTATATGTTATAATGTTTCTACGTTTACTATAATATATGTTATTATTTCTATGTCGCAGTGAAAATGAAGTTTAATTGTGTTATATTATAACGGATTATATTATAGCATTTGTATTCCCCCTAAGTCACAGTGGTGTGGATTCATAGATAGGACCACTTTTCTTTGAAACGTAGTGTCTTCTAAATGGGTAAAAAACTAAAATTAAATGCTCAATGCTATTTAACACTTCTGAGGGAAAAGGTTGTTCCATGTCTATGTGAAAAAGAATGTCTTGTATTGTTACGCTTATAAAAGATGGAGCAACAAATTACTCTGCTACTCCATTCAAGGAATTTCTCAAACATAACTCATTGGCGCCATCATCATGCCATGACGACGTTAATACACATAATTGTCTCATCTCGTAGATATCAAATCTCCGAGTGTACACTGAGAAACCATTTGTATTCCCCCTAAGTCACAGTGGTGTGGATTCATAGATAGGACCACTTTTCTTTGAAACGTAGAGTCTTCTAAATGGGTAAAAAACTAAAATTAAATGTTCAATGCTATTTAACACTTCTAAGGGAAAAAGTTATTCCATGTCTATGTGAAAAAGAATGTCTTGTATTGTTACGCTTATAAAAGATGGAGCAACAAATTACTCTGCTACTCCATTCAAGGAATTTCCGATACAGACTAATTAATCTTGGGATGGAGAAATACAAAATAAATTGCATGCTATTAAACCGGGTATTAACTTGTGGCCTGCTGTCTCGATTAGAGGGGCAGATGTCAAATTAACCAGACTACGCATTGGTCATACTCGCCTTACGCACAAACATCTCTTGTTTGGTCAGCGTGCCCCGATGTGCTCGGACTGCAATGTCAATCTTACAGTTCGGCACATTTTAATTCAATGCCCGAAACTTCATTCTCATCGTATGCGGTTTTTTAATTCATTAACATTGGAGATGCGTGAACTGGTGCGTGCGTGCGTGTGTGTGTGTGTGTGTGTGTGTGTGTGTGTGTGTGTGTGTGTGTGAAATAATTTTTTAAAAATAATATAAGGATTCCGGAGGCAAGAACTAGTAGCTTTGTAAACTGATTCAATTTATAAATTATCGAAATTATAGATTTTTCGAATGCAATATGATATAAATTTAATCTGATATTAAGAATTGTATGTACCTAAAAGTTTGAAATATTATAATGGATGTTTTTACTTTTCAGATTGAGAATAATTATCATAAAAGGAAGGGCGTTCTTTAAAAAAAACTTTTCTTACAGGATATATTATCGATAGATATATAAAATAAAGTATATATACCGTGCTTCTTTCTATTGAGAATATAATTGCTTTTTTATATTTTGAAAATATCAACTTTCAATTTTTTTAAATATATATATGAAATTAAAGATACAAAAAAATAAAATTTAAATGAATTTCGAAGAGAAGGATATCAAGTGTAAATAAGTGGAATTTAAAACACATTATAATAATACAAATAGTAAAAATATGGTGTATTTTAGTTCAAGTTTTTATATAAGCTTTTATAAAACTAATAGATTATGCATATTTTTAGAATAGACAGCCAAAGTTTCAGGACTTTAACCTAATCCGATACTAAGGCACAAAAACACATTAGGTTCTATGCAAGTCAATTGGTTCTCATGTGGAAATATAATGTACTTTGAAAAATTTTCTTTTTATAGATATGAGGATTATTATTTACATCACTTGGAAAGGGAGGGAGGTTGCTGGTAAGGTCAATAAAGCGCATATTGCGCTATGGTCATTTCAGTTTTTTCCTAATTATCTTCCTGTAAAACAAACGGAGTATCTGATCACTTTGGGAGATAGAACTGATTGTGATTGCACGATTTTCATTAGGTCAATTCGAATCGAACCCACCGTCTGCTCATCCTCTTCGAGCATACTCCCATCTTTCAAACAACAAAAATAATGCAGGTCAGCAAACACATACAATCAATAATGATTTGGAAAGAAAAACGAGAGAAATGTTTTTGCTTTTTAGGAAATAAAAACAAACGCGGTTTGTCCATGATTTTTTTCAAACAAATACACCGTAAATCTAGGTAAATTTATCAAATGATTAGAATTTAAATATAATATTTTAAAGCTCTACAAAGATTTAAAAATGTCAACTCCTAGGTATAGCTACAAGGTATACTCCTAGGTATACTCTGTACTGTGTATACTAGGTATACTCTGTACTATGTATACTAGGTATATTCTAGGTATACTCCCAGATATGCGCTTTTAGAGCTTGTCAAAATGAATGCTGAAAAAAAAAAGAGTCAAAACATGACTAATTGATAAATATAATAAAGAATTCTCGGTATGCTGGATTCAATAATACAAAGATTAAAAGGAAATCTGTTATGCATATTTCACTGTATCATGTCAAAACATCATTTCTTGAACGGTCAAGCACCACGTGCTCGTGCGAGTTAAATTATATTTTTATTCATTTTAATCGTTTCATTGAACGAGTCACTTTAGTATTGCCAACGATCCAAAAAAAACTTTGTCTCGCATTTATTGTTTAATAAAATATCGCGTTTCCTTTTTTTTTTTTTCATTTCATATAATCACGTGCTCAAAACGACATTTTTCGAGTTTTTATTTGCTGTAGTCATTAACTTATTTTTTTTAAATTCGAGTTTTTGTAAATGCAATGGCATCGCGTTATTAAAAGCTGATTTTTTGAGATGCTCGCGCAGATAATAAAATTTTTATTTTTCGCCTACGGATTTTTGTTGACGCCTAAAACCTCATCCCAAAAACAACATAATGTTCTGGTATGATAAAAAAAGAGTTAAAACCTGACTAATTGATAAATATAATAGC
>JAOUZG010030082.1:8011097-8022185 GCA_026289955.1 Argiope argentata
GTGTGTGTGTGTGTGTGTGTGTGTGTGTGTGTGTGTGTGTGTGTGTTGGCGCTGTACAGGCCAGACCGTTCAACCTACAGCTACCAAATTTGCTATATGTATACCTTGGGTGCCTCGGAGCCCTTTTTTTTTTAATTTTTTATTAACATTGTAATTAATTAAAAAATAAGCTAAATTTTAATGTTTTTTCGCTATAACTTCTGAAAATATTACAGCACAAAATTGATTTTTGCATCACGTTAAAACTCAAAAAAATTAGCTTTTCAATGATGTTAATGTTTTGACCTACGAATTAAAACTATATTTTTAATGAATTTTTAAACATTTAATTTAATCGTGTTTTTTTTTCAACAATTTATTTCACAAAAAAAAAATGTTATCTTCTCGAGGATCTTTTTTTAAAAAAATCATCTTTTAATAAAATGTTGCCATCACATTTTCAGAAGTTCTGATTTTTAAAAAAGTTAATTACTACCAAAAATAAAACAGAAAAATACAATTTTCATCACGTGATTATATAAAATGAAACAAATAGGAAATGTGATATTTTTTAAACCGTAAATGCAAGAGAAAATTTTTCTTGATCGTTTGCAATATCAAAATTAACAATCCCATTAAAGATTTAAAGTAAATAAAAATACAAAGAAAAAATATATTACAAAAGTGCGAGAGTTACAACTGAAAAAGAATTTTTAGAAAAGCACCAAACAATAATCTTCTGAGAACGAGATTAATTATTTAAAAGCAAGAAATCTTAAACGAACTCTGAAAATGACGTCATTTCAAAGAAACGACAAACAAAAAGCAATTGATAATCAGTAGTAGTAAAATATTTTTGCATTCTTTTTTTTTAATTTCTAAAACAATAAGACATGTTTTGAATTGTTACTTTTACTTATGTGAAGAAGATATTTTGTGCAAATCAAAGAATTCGCCTTCGTGATTGTAATTTATCTCCGCATTTTAATGAATCATGCGAAATAAAAACGCAACTGCTTTCAACAAAGTATACATCATATTAAAGCTATACTGGTAAAAGTAGGTCAGCTATTTGAAAACGCATCATCTTTCAAATAAGCATACATAATAATTAACAATAAAAAATGTGTGAAAGCATATAAAACTATTTTTACCCGCATATTGTGGAGACATCAAAACTTTCTACCAAAACAATATCATGTTCTCAAAAAAGAAAAAAAAATTAACTATCATTCCAATTTAAACATATAAAAATGTCCTTTTCGGCACGTGTCTGTATAAAATGAAACAAATATGAAACATGATATTTTTGGAAAATAAATGGATGGAAACGTTTTCTATGATATTTTACTATACCAATTAAACCAATTAAACAATTTTATTTAAGGCAAATATGGCTTAACATCTACAAGGCATCTTCTGTAATCGGAGCCCAACATCTAATTTCTTAATTTTTTGGGGAGAGACATAAATCTCTTAGCAATTGGTCCAAGTGAAATACATAATTATAAATTTAGGGAAAAAATGCTGATGAATTAAATTTTTACATACATCATCGGCTCTGTGAATCATATTTAACAAAATATTCTTGAGACAATAAGTCCTTAAATAAAAAAGTGGCATCCCAATCAACTAAATCAATCCTCAAAGCTGATCGATCTATGAAAATTTTAACATAACTATTCGATATAAACTGGTGATTTTAGATCACTTTATCAAGATATCAAAGAAGCCAATCAGAGTTACTCTAGAATAATTGGTCTAGATTACGATAATGACGTTTGTTCTAAACTTGAAATATTCAGAACTGAATAAATCAGCCAGATTTGAAGAAGATAGAAATGCTTGTTTATTTATTTAAAAGTTGAAATATTAAGAATATTTTACATATATGAATCTATAAGACCAAAGGAATTTAAACCATAATTTTTTGAAATATATTTATAAACCTAAAAAAATATTATTGAGAGTATTTATACACATCTAAAAATAAAATTAAGAACTGAAGGTTTCAATTAACCTGTGAAATTTTTCCTGAATAATTTCTTGAGATCTAATAAATTATAAAAAAAAATTATGATGTTTCAATTTCTGTATTGAACATAAAAGTTCAATGTCGGATTACTCTGCTTTCAGTTCTTAGTTTTATTTAAAGGCATGCTTAGATTGAGTAAAGAGGTCTTTGTATTAATTCAAGTTTCATCATTTTCAAATTAATTTAAAAGTGAATTTTACTTGCACTGATAGAAAATCAGATAGAGATACGGACTTCAAAGATAGGACTGCTTAAGGCCTACATAATAGTATAAGTGAATTATATGACTATCGAAATTTGAAGCTTAAAAATATTTTGCTAATAAATTTATTATGAGAACAAGTTATATAAAAAATGATTTAACCCTTTAGTCGGCATTAATATTGGCGAACCGACTGGTCGCCAGAGGCGGCTACTAATGAATACAGTACGAGAATACTTGGCAAATTTCAAGTCTTACATCATGTTGAGAAGACATCTAAAACTGTAACGATGCTGCGGGTAGGGCCAAGGAGCAATGTTTACGGTTGGTTGGTTGGTAGGTAAGGTTTATTGGCACAAGAGCCCTTCGAGGCCATACTGCGCCAGTCATATGGTTTAAATTAAGAATACATTACTATGAACCCACCTGATGAATTATAAAATAATACGAATTGAGAAAATTGGAAGAGATACACGAGGTGTGAAAATCAGTCAATAAAATTTTAAAATTTCTCAATCATAGAAGACCAATTTTTGAAACAATTAAATTTATGAGTTAATAAAACAATTCCAAAAAGCAGCTAGATACAAGTAAAAGGGTTAATCGCTTTTAAAAATGTAAAAATATTTGGATGGTATTTTTCATCCACCAAGTCAGTTAGACTTACGGATGATTTATTGAAAATGTTGACACGATAGGAATGGTACATAGGGCATTCAACCAAAATGTGCTTAATACTCAGATCAACGAGACAGGTCTGGCACATAGGTGCCCTTTCGTCAAATAGCAAATGTTTGTGAGTACAGCGTGTATGTCCTATACGGAGGCGTGTCAGCTTGACATCTAACGTACGTATATTGAGAGGTGACCACATTGCTATGGTCGGCATGACCGAGTGCAATTTATTGTGAGTCAATGAATCCCAAGTGTCTAGAAAAGTAAGCAAAAGCCGACCCTCCAACGATGTCTTGAGATCACTGTATGGGAGTTCTTGGTTTAGGAAAGAGGATGCAGATTGAGCTAATGAATCCGCCATCTCATTTCCAGGAATACCAACATGGCTTGGCACCCAGCAAAAAATGACATTAAAACCTTTGGTTCTAGAAAGACTCAAAGCAATGTTTACGAAAAATAGAAAGCAGAAGAAACATGCATACATACATAAACGAGCATATATATACATGCATACATACTTCAGAATATAATATATATAAGAAGAAGTTAATACGGATCATTCAAACACATTCAATTGGTCAATTGTTCACCTGAAAACATCAGAGAAAGATTTGAAACGAATGGATAAGAACCGTAAAAGAAAATTCCAATCTTAATGATTAAAAATAATTAATTAACATTTATTATTAATTAATTACAATATTAATTAATAATTATTACTTATTGCTTATTAAGTTATTGATAATTTTGATTATTAATGAAATTAATTACTAATTACATTAATTATAAATTTTATTTAATAATTACCTCTTATTAACTATTTATTTAATTGATCTATTAATTAATTTTAATGAGAGTTGTTAAACCAATTACTTCTCAGTTTTAATATTTCAAATCATACCTACGAAACTGATATTTTATTTAGCATTACAAGTTGTTCGACATATTATTAGTATTGGAATTATTGACTTTGAAATATTCACTCCTTTTTCTCTATTCATTTTGAAAAGGAAAATGATTGTATTTTAAAAATGCACATGCAAAAACTAGTTCCCATTGGCATATTTAATTATACAAATTATGCAGCTAAACAATAATCGGCTTAAATCATATTTAAAATAAACTAGATTTTATAGCATGAAAATGTTTAAAATACTTAATTAAATGATTAAAATGGAATTAATTTTGTTTTAACAAAGGAGCCTTACTAAATGTAACGCTTTGGTGCAAAATTATAAAAATTTATAAACCAGAAGAAAAGACAAATATGATAATAAGAATAAAAGTAAGGAAAAATTTTCATATTTTCAGAATAACACTACATTATTCTTTATGTACTTATTATTTAGAAATTTCTAAAAAATTATTTCAATCGATAGCAGTTAAAATCCTATTTAAATTAGTTAAAAATTATCAAGATAGATGGCGCCACGATGAATACTGATGGAGTTACAAAGAAATCATTAATTAGGTAATTAATGCATCTTTTGAAAATTCAAGGTGGTAATGAAATATAAAAATAATTGTTCTATATTTATATTATTATTATAGAAAAAAATTTAAAGAAATCTACAATCATGAGGCATCGGACGGGGGAGGGACAAGTAAAAGTTTAAATAAGTTATTAACGCTCTGGGCATTGTCCTTGATGGCGTAGGTGGTTAGCTATTGGATTGCAAGCCCGAAGGTCGCGAGTTCGAACCCCTCATACGTACACTTGTTAAGTTGAAATTTGTATCAGTTTATAATTAAAAATAAAATGATTTTACGCATACTGATCATAATAATTTCAGAAATAAGTGCATGGATTCATAACGAAATTTCATTTAATTTATTAGGTGTTAAAAGGTAACTAATGAAACTATTCATGACCAATCAACTTCCAAAAGCAGAAGAAACATGCATACATACATAATAATGAAAAGGACGTTTTTCTTAAACCAAATCTTCAGGTATGAAAACAGAGGGAAAAATAATAAAAATACTGAACTCCATTGCTATTATAAATCATTTCGTTAAGAGTAATCAAGAAGATTTAAATAAACACAACGCTCAATGAGTTAACAATTTACTATATAAAACTAATAAAAGAGAATGAAAATTATTAAAGCAAAAAATGTTTAATTGTTCGTTCGAAGACATCTGGGAAGGATTGAAAACGAAAGGATCAAACGCCTATGTATTAACTTCAGAATATGATATGAAACAAGTAGGAGAGGTATGGATTATTCAAACACAAATTGGTTAATCGTTCGCACGAAAACCTTTGAGAAAGATTTGAAACGAATGGATGAAGTGCAAAATGAGCGCATAGAAGAACACATAAACGAACTTGCGAATGATCCGTATTTGGGAAAAAAATTGAGTGGACGTCCTAATGAACACAGTACGAGAATTCTTGGCAAATTTCGAGTCATATATCATGTTGAGAAGACATCTAAAACTGTAACGATGCTGCGGGTAGGGCCAAGGCGCAATGTTTATGAAAAATAGAAAGTGGAAGAAGCGTGCATGCATACATAAACGCGCATATGTACACTGAAGTGACAAAAGTCATGGGATAGCAACATGCAAATATACAGATGGCATTAGTATCGCAGCGAGAAAGTATAAATGCGCAGTTCGTTTCCCAGAGCTTTCATTTGTGTTCAAGTTATTCATGTGAACAGGTTTTTCGTGATTTATGGTGGCACGACGATAATTAACAGACTTTGAACGTGGAATGTTAGTTGGAGCTAGACGCATGGGTCATTCCATTGCGGATATCGTTAGTGAATTCACCATTCCTAGATCCCCAGTGTCAAGAGTGCGCCGAGAGTATGAAATTTCAGGCATCACATCCCATCATGGACAACGCAATGGGCGACCACCTGCCCTTAACGACCGAGACCGCCAACGTCTGTGTAGAATGGTCAATGTTAATAGACACGCAACACTTCGTCAAATAACTGCAGGAATCAATGTGGGACGTACGAGGGACGTGTCCGATAGGACTGTGCGACGAAATTCGTCTTCCTTGGGCTATGACAGCGGAAGACCGACTCGAGTGCCTTTACTGACAGCACGACATCGCCTGCAGTGACTCTCCTGGGCTCGTGAGCATATCGTCTGGTCCCTAGACCAGTGGAAAACCGTGGCGTGGTCAGATGAGTCACGATTTCAGTTGTTACGAGCTGATGGTAGAGTTCGAGTGTGGCGCAGACCCCACGAAGCCATGGACCCAAACTGTCAGCAAGGCACTGTTCAAGCTGGTAGTGGCGGCTGCATAATGGTGTGGGCTGTTTTCACATGGCATGGACTCGGTCCTCTGGTTCAACTGAACCGATCATTGACTGGAAATGGTTATGTTCAGCTGCTTGTATATCACTTGCAGCCATTTATGGACTTCACGAACCCACATAACGATGGGGTTTTTATGGATGACAATGCGCCATGTCACTGGGCCGGAACTGTTCGCGATTGGTTTGAAGAACATTCCGGACAATTCCAGCGCATGATCTGGCCACCTAGATTTCCCGATATAAATCCCGTCGAGCATTTATGGGACATCATCGAAAGGTCCGTTCGTGCCCAAACTCCTGCACCATCCACACTTTCACAATTATGGACGTCTATACAGACAGCATGGCTCAATATTCCTGCAGAGGATTTCCAACGACTTGTGGACTCCATGACACGTCGAGTTGTTGCACTTCGCCGGGCAAAAGGAGGACCGATACGATATTAACAGTCATCCCATGACTTTTGTCACTTCAGTGTATACATGCATACCAACTTCAGAATATAATATATATAAGTAGGAGCTAATATGAATCATTCAAACACATTCAATTGGTCAATTGTTCGGCTGAAAACATTTGAGAAAGATTTGAAACGAATGGATTAAACCCGAAAAAGAAAATTGCAATCTTAATTAATGATTAATAATAATTAATTCGTTATTTATTAATGAATTAATATTTAGTATTAATTAATTAATTACAATCTTAATTAATGATTATTAATTATTACGTATTAAGTGATTAATAATTTTGATTATTAATGAAATTAATTACTAATTAAATTAATTATAAATTTTATTTAATAATTACCTCTTATTAACTATTAATTTAATTGCTCTATTAATTAATTTTAATGAGAGTTGTTTAACCAATCATTTCTCAGTTTTAATATTTCCAATCATACCTACGAAACTGATATTTTATTTAGCATTACAAGTTGTTCGACATATTATTAGTATTGGAATTATTGACTTTGAAATATTCAATCCTTTTTCTTTATTTATTTTGAAAAGGAAAATGATTGTATTTTAAAAATGCACATGCAAAAACTAGTTCCCAATGGCATAGTTTAATTATACAAATTATGCAGCTAAACAATAATCGGCTGAAATCATATTTAAAATAAACTAGATTTTATAGCATGAAAATGTTTAAAATACTTACTTAAGTGATTAAAATGGAATTAATTTTGTTTTAACAAAGGAGCCTTACTAAATGTAACGCTTTGATGCAAAATTACAAAAATTTATAAACCAGAAGAAAAGTCAAATATGATAATAAGAATAAAAGTAAGCAAAAATTTTCGTATTTTCAAAATAATACTACATTTACATACTCTTTATGTACGTACTCTTTATGTACTTATTTTTTAGAAATTCCTAAAAAATTATTTCAATCGATTGCAGTTAAAATCCTATTTAAATTAGCTAAACATTATGAGGATAGATGGCGATAGATTTTATTTTTTACTTTAACTTTAATTTAATAAAGCTTTTTTAATATTTCTGAAGGGTTATTAAGGATAAAAAACATGACATTTGTGCTTTTTAATTAATTCTTTTTTTTTTTGTCTTTGTCTTTGTTCAAACAATTTTTTTAAAACTTTATTTGAATAAAAAATTGTTTCTAAAAAATGAAATAAAGAAAAACTATTATTATTATTACTATTATTCAGTATGATTACTTATTAAAGAAATCTTTCAACGCTAAGTGTCATGAAATAAAAATCGTTTATTTCATACTGTCATAAGTTCCGATTATACTGTATAGATGGCAGCACTAATTTATCACTTGGAATTAAAATTTAAAATTTTAAATGACATGGGAAAAAATAATATAAAGCAAAGACCTTTTTATTAATTAATAAAATTAATAAATAGTATCTAGAATTTAATTAGGGATGTATTTTTCCAATTTAACTAATTATAATTGTAGATAGGAAAAGGCAGTCTAATCCAACAGTTTAATCGAATTTCTTTCAAAGAATTAAAATGGTACTTATTAAAATTCTATGCCAAAAAAATACTCATTTAGTATTTGCAATAAGAGTAGAATATGCTGAGGTATTTATTGATTGTTTATATATTTCGTTTTTTTTATTGTATATCTTTTCTTTTTCAAATTATTAAAAGGACTCTAAAGAATTTAATAGCTTAAAATATTAATTTTTATTCCTTTAAATTTATATAAAAGCTACTATGATTAAAGACTTTTCATCTTTTTGTGGCTACTGACATCATGCTTTTAATCGAATTTAAAAATTGATAACTATTTTTACAGGAAAATCTGGAACATTAATAAGTTAACGCATTAACAGTTGATAATTGAACTGTTTGCATTTATCAAACGCGTGTAATGAATATATCTGAGTGTTATGAGTTTAACTAAAAAAAGTGGAGATATCATTAAAAAAACTGATTAAATGTGTGTGTATGTTTTTAGTGGAACGTTATTTGTTTGATTTAGCTTCTAAGCTTAACAAATAATATAAAAAACAATTTTTAAAAATTATTCATACTTAGATTAATAAAGAAAATTTTTATTAAATAATGGCAATTAATATAAATATATATATAAATATGACAGAATCACTATATTAAGTGGCAAAATAGATAGTAAATTTCATGGCAAATTCCATTCTTCTCTTTTTATACAGTCGTTGTTGTGTACAGCCTATCACCCCGTCACCACTGAACGTAGCAGTATCGACAAGATTTGTTGTGACCCACTGTGAACAGTAGCAAGATCCACCCCTTTATTTACTTAATCTGTCAAACTGATATTCTTTTCGATCTTTATATATAGAGAGTTAGAACTCGCAGCCCAGCGGATGCGAACCCAACGCTATACCAACTAGACTAACCCAACACGACAAATACAATTGCTGTAAATAATTGATCAAAAAATTTTACTACTGCCGAATTTTCAACGCCAATTGAGAATTCAAAGCCAATTGTGGCAAAATGCAAGTTTTTTTCACACCAGTTAAGGTAACGCAATGCAGATTAGAAATTTCTAATTTTCTTTATCCTGTATTATTTTAATTCGAAAGTACTTCAAAGTGAATACGAAAAATCGATTAATTTAACAATGTTTCATTTTAAATGCATCAAACATAAGAAAATAAACAGAATCGTTTGAAATAATCGGTCAAAAACATGTTAAGCCTAACTTCATTGGTGTGAGAAAGAAACAAACTGAATTCGTTACTTTTTTGGCGGCGGTAAAATGATGATTTTTGGTGAGAAGGTTATTTTTTAATTAATTAATAAAAAGTTACTGAATTAATATTTGAAAAAAACCAGTATTAACATCGAATGTCATCCACTACAAGTTTAAAAAACTTTCCTTGAACTTGATTGGATGAATAAAAAGTACTTTATTAACGATTGAAAATTAATTTCAACAAGATATATATATAATAATAATATTTTTATTAGGTGGGTATTTATGAAGTCAGATGAATTTGGCAAATTTGCAGTCTTTTACCAAAGTAATTTGAAAAATCATCGAATCCAAGTGAAGTAAAATAAAATTGCTGTATCTGGAAAAATTTGCTACCAGTTCAGCGACTAAGAAAATTTTATATTCTACAAATTTCATTTTAAATATTATCTATTTTAGCTTCATATTATTGTTATTATTTTTTTTACAGTGAATAATATTAAGATTTGTAATTTCTTTTTTCCCCTAATGAAAGAATTAATGTTGATGAAGCTTCTGACATTCAACTTGCAAATTTTATATAGTTTTCAATATTCATATTCACATAAGACATTTTAAAAAGATGTAAGCTGAATCTTTTCACTCATTACAAATTGAAAATTTAAAAAATAAATTTCTTTATATTAATAAATAAATTTTATTATAAATTGAAAATTTGCCTGAGCAGGTAAACTATTTAAATTAAATATAGAATAATGATGAAGGGATACATAAAATACATAAAAATTAGATATTTCTAAAAGAATCTCGAATTAGTGTAGAGATTTAATTAGTGTCCATCAATTTAGTTTTAGTCCATTATAATAGATGGCGCCATGGGTTCTACTAATCAAAGCTCTGGGTCTCGTGACTATAAACAGAGAGCTATTGGCAAATTCGCGCAAGAGGAAAAGAGCGGGAAAGGTTATTTGTCAAGTAATGATGAGTATTTAATAACTACTTAAAAATACACGTCATGGTGCCAGTTAGTTTGTCCTTGGTGCCATCTACTTTATTCTAACTTAAGTGCAACTAATACCTTCTGTCCTAATTATTAATGTCCTTTTAATTTTGTTACCTGAAAATAAATTATATGTTTTTTTCCCCTTTAAACCATGCTTTTTTTACTGTATAAGCACCCTAGACACTGATCCCAATGGGATTGAATGGGCATTTTGTCCTACCCAGTCCTACATATGTTATGCACTTTAAAACCTATACTTTTATAAAATTCTTTCTGTCCGTTTTTATTTGTAAAGAAAAGATTTTAATTAGTAGAATTATTGGCAAACTTCCTGTAAATTTGATGCTGCAACTAGTTAGCAATCTGCAATTTCACAAATGCAATTTGGCACTTTTTTTTAGCAGTTTAAGAAAGTTTAGTCTCACGTTAACAGAACTAAAACGGTATCTGAACATTAAATAAACATCCGTTAAATTGAATATTTAGGGCTAAGATGATTAGCTATTACTAATTTGCAGCTATTGTATACATTTCGGTTGTTTTTTATTGTCTTTGAAATACATTACTCAATACTATTTTAGTAATTCTTTTCCTTTGAATTTTTTTTCTTCAATTCCTTCTATTAGCTCACACTCTCCATATATATATATATATATATATATATATATATATATATATATATATATATAGATAGATAGATAGATAGATAGATAGATAGATAGATAGATAGATAGATCTAATTTTCAAT
>JAOUZG010030082.1:8022285-8036880 GCA_026289955.1 Argiope argentata
GATAGATAGATAGATAGATAGATATAGATAGATAGATAGATAGATCTTCAATTGTTAATTTTAAAAAAAAATTATTCATCCACTCAAGTCAAGTAATTTTTTTTTAACTTATAGTATATGACATTTGATGTTAATACATTTTTTCTCAATTATTAATTCATTCATTTTTATTAATTAATTAAAAACACTAATTTTCTATTTAACAATCTTCGTTCCCCTTCCGTCAAATAAGTAACGAATTCAGTTTGTTTTCCCCCTTCGCTAATAAGGTTAGGCTTAACATGCTATCGACCGATTATTTCAAACGCTTTTGTTTATTATTTTATTGTTTGATGAATTCAAAATTAAAAATTGTCAATTAATCGATTTTTAATCTATTTTGAAGTACTTTCAAATTAAAATAATATATAATAAAGAAAATTTAAAATTTCTAATCTGTATTGCTTTACCTCAACTGGCGTAGAAAATTCAATGCCATTTGAGTGTGTTCTGATTTATTTTCTACGGATATGGATTTGATTTTGTTTTAGCCAGGCATAATTTTTTGATAAATTATTTATATCAGTTGTAATTATTTAATAATAATTAACGAAAATAAAAAAAATTCTTTGTTGACATAAGTGAGAATTGACTTAATTTTTTTTATGTTACTTGTTATTTATAGAATTGAATGCTCATTATATTTCATTTAGTATTGATATACATAAACTTAATAGATGACCTTTTAGTTTACTAACATAGTTTTTCTTTCTCGTTTGCAAATATTATTCTAAAGGAAAATATATTTTTTATTTTAAGATCAAGAGTTTCCAAATGATATTTATAGAGTTTACTTGAATGCTTCAATGCTTCTAAACTTAGAGACATTTTTAATTGTACTTTTCACAAGAAAATGGCGATTCTGCTTATTTTTTAATCGATTCTTTCATACAAGAGCACACGAAAAACACAAAAATAAAATTGTTTCTTTGAGCCAATTTTCATAAAATTAGCCTTCTGATTCTGTGTTTACTATGCGTGAAAATGGGAATTTTATTAAATTACATTATTCCTTTTACATTAACATGATTTGTTATCTCCTTATAAATGCAATTTTTGAAATAATTATTATGATTTTATGCAACTGTAATGGATAATATAAAAAAGAAAAATATTATAAGATATACTTTTTTCACTAAGAATTTAACATTTTTGAATATTTTACGCTTATAGATGTTTAAAAATTAATTATTTATTTTTTTCCCTTTACTTGTCATAAGTCCATTTTTAAAAATTATAATTGACGTGCCATTTATTTTGATGTAGATCAATTATTAAGAAGATTGGAATGATTATTTTTTTCAAAATATATGTTAACGTATATTTCACATTAAACAATTTGGCTATTCAATTGTTTCATATAATTCATTTAACTGTATACTTAGCTTAAATATGTTCTTTGATTAAATAAAAAGAAAATAATTGAAAAATGCTAGATTTATGAGTTCATGCTTCATCATAATATTAAAGAAAATGCATTTAAATCGTATGCATTTTTAGAATATCAAAACCTAGCAATCAAAACCTAGAAAAATGTCATTTTGAGCACACGATTGAATGAAATGAAATAAATAGGAAATGTGATATTTTTTAAAAACAATAAATGCGAGACAAAGTTTTTTCGATCGTTTGCAATACTAAAGTGACTCATTCGATGAAACAATCAAAATGAATAAAAATATAATTTAACTTGCAGGAGCACGTGGTGCTTGACCGTTCAAGAAATGATGTTCTGATATGATACATTGAACTATGCATAGCAGATTTCATTTTAATCTTATTATTTCTTAATAATTTCAATTTTAATCCTTGTCTTCCCTAACATTAAGTTTCAGTTCACGGCAGTAGAGGATTTATTAATTACGAAGTCGCTCTTTAAATAAATGGAGGAATTAAATTTCGCATTTTTAATATATTTGAGATTTATTTTGCATTGAATATTCTGACTTTATGAAATTCGTGAAAATGCATTAGTTTTTCTTCCTCATTTGCATAGGTGCATCGTAGTAAAGTAAAAAGATACTAATTGTCAAAAAACTCACGCTATCATAAGCATGAGGTCATATTGGCCTATGTATGGCTTTTTCTAAGGTAACATGTTTGGCATGTTTATTAGATAGCAGCGGGAAAGTTTCAAAAAACCACTCCCGCTTTTTAAAAAAATCTATTATTATCCCGGCCATACGGAATCTACATTATTATGCAATATTACAACGACAGAAGCTGGATGTCACAATATTCCACAAAGTGACATCAAAGATTCATAAAAGACCCCCGATTAGTTGTATTCGACACAATTCGTATTATTCTAATATTTTATATTTCTAATAATTTTGATTTTTAAAATGAAAATTGCGAATAGTTAAACAATTTAAATTGCTTAGGGGCAACTAGTTTGATCAATATAATTTAATAGATGGTTAACACAATTTCAAAAGTAAATAAATAAATAAATAATTTTTCTCGTGAAGGAAATTCGGATGTCAATGATTTTATATTGCAAGGATGTCAATATAAATCTTTGTCTAATATTCACATTATTAATATGATAGTGTTTTCTTATTCTGGCATACTATAAATTACATGATGCAATAAGTTGTTTCAAGAACTAAAATTATATATACATACACATGTATATAAAGAGAGAGATTTGAAAGTTTAGTGAGAATAAATAATATTTCCGAGTCTATTCTCCGTATTCAAGGATGCTCTGTATTTTATCATAATATCATCCACATAATTTCTCTTAACAGGACAATATTTAAGAAACATAATGATTTTATATTTGAAATTTAGAATTTTTATATATCCTAGATGCAGGCAAAAAATTTTATTATAATATAATTTTATATTTATGTAACTAAATAAAAATAAAAATCTTGAAGACAGTCCAATATATACATTATGAATTCAATATATGTTTGGATGCTTATATGTCCTATCCTGTGAAAAATGAATATGCATAGAATAAATCTGGAAATTCCAGAATTTAGAATGTAAAAAATATAATTAATTCCGGTTATATCAGACTACAAACACATTTTCATTTTAATTATAAATTTATATTACACACATATATAACATTAAAACTAATGTGTAACGAAGTAACATTAAGACTAATGTGTAACGAAATCCAAAATGTGAAGAAAGTCAAATGTATTATGCATTCTGTATATGGATGTTTTACATTCCCTCATGTGAAAAATTAATTTGCATAGAATAAACCTAAAAATTCCAGAATTTAGAATGTAAAAAATATAGTTAATTCCAGTTATACCCAGGTTGCAATCACACCCAAGTTTTTAATATGAATGAATGTTATGTATGTATTAATAAATAAAATCAGAAACTTGAAGACAGTCAAATACATTATGTATTTTGTATAAGTTTGAATGTTTTTACAACCCATCATGTATCATTAGCAAATGTATACAAAAATCATGTATAACAGGTTACAGTGCAGCAGCACGAGTGGGAAAACAGTCGTATACAATAAGCTATTACAATGTATAATCGTGACAGTATAAAAAAAAATCAAAGACTGAAAATACTTGACTCGTGTTGGGATACCCACACAGTGGGTCCCCTTTAGAGGCAGTGGACTTCGATGATCTTGAGCTCTGGTCTCTTCAGAATCACAATTGAGGAAAACTCTGATGCAAGTCCCTTGCAAAAGTACAAAACACTGGGGAATAAAACTGTTTGAATAGTTTCTACTCTCTTGGGCAAAAAAGAAATAATTATAAATAAAAAAAATCAATGGTTTTTAATTTTTAAAATGCACCTACTGTTTATGAAAAAATAGTTATATGAATATGTAATTCTGGATTGAAATAAAATGTCAGGGTTACTATGTTTAACTCTCAATAAACATTTTTAGATGCAAATGCAATGATATAATCTGACACTACGAACCTTCCACTATATATTTCAGATGTCATTAATTTTTTTACTTTAGAGAGAAAAAATATTTATATCTCTTATGACAGAAATAATATTTTTATATCTTATGACATTAGACCAAAAGCATTTATTCAGTTTTAGAATCCATTTCAAACTAGGCAGCTAAGCCTAGAGATAATGTTTTACAAAATCAAACCTTCAAATTGTTTTCAAAAATTTTGAATAAATATTTTAATTTTTAATAATGTAAACTACAAAGAAAGTATATAAGAAAATTATGTAATTTATAGCATTTTAAAACTGCTTTTAATAAGTTACAGCTGACTTCATTTATGGCACTTGTAAAAATAAAAGCATGAGTGTAACCTTAAAACCATAAAATGCAGTTATGCAACATTCAAATTTAGTAATTGTAACGGTTGCATAGGATGCAAGGGCAATAACCTTTAATTAATGATTTCTCACAGATGGAAAAGAAAACTTTAAAATATTTTATTTAATTTCATAATATTTTTTTAATTAATAAGGTTCTTTTTAAAATTTGACATGAAAAGTTAAAATCCACCAAATTTTAACACTGTTTCATTTCCACTTATGATGCTTTTATCTTTGATTTAAACTCATTATGAAACAATATTATTTTTAAGAGCAAACATGGAAAGATGTAACGGTTTGTTTTTGTACTTGTTGTTCATTGACGATGGAAATGAAATTAATTTTAATACAAATGAAATTAAAATCTACCCAAAGGCAGTACTTTTGCAAGAGACCAAATATAAATACAACACAGTATATGTGATATAAAACACATATAAAATATGGCAGTGATGTAGCTGATTTTTTTTCCATACTAGTCTCCATTACATAAATACACATTATGAACTGCATTACAACCCCACACAAACACTATAAATAACAATATGAAGAAGCTAAACTAACTACAGTGGAGTATACATTAACCTGAAAACTATTGTGTTCAGAAGGTTTCCATATTAAATGTATAAACTTTTCCAAGATAAAATGCACATATGTGTAAGGCTTTACATGAGTATTGTATGCAGGATTCAAAATATCAAAAAAAGTGTAATGGAAGTTCATCCTTAACAATTCAAAAAGTATCTAGAGTGTAAAAGAATGTAGTATCTTAAACAATAAAAATTCTATTAGCTATTATTAATTTTGAAAATACTATTATTAAACAAATCCAAGAAAACAAAATTTTTACTTATGTATGAAATTTAATTTTAATATAACTTGAAATATTGTATTTTAGAAGTAAGAAACATGCTGTATAGAGGAATCCGTCAAATCACTCCTTAAATTATTTTATGATATTGTAATATAAAACTCAGAAAACACTTTTAAAATGAAATCAATTCTATCAAATGTAAGAATTATTTCCTAATTCCACAACCTTAGGTTATTCTACTTAACTCTTTTAGAAATTAACATAACAGTTGGAACTTATAGGAAATGCATATCAATAAAAAAAAAGTAATCATTACTACAATAACAAAAGTATTAAATTTTTCAGCAAACATTTTGATTGATCAAAGGGGTAAAGCCATATATTTTACAATAAATAATTATGGAATAAAATTTTCACAAATGTAACATTTAAACAGTTTCCTATTTTTTGTTTACAAAATTTGAATTTTAAAATTTTTATTTGCTTTTTAAGAGGAAGAATATGCAATTTAAAAAATCTCTAAAGTTTTAAGGACACAAATGAACAATTTCAAAACTACAAAAACTAATCAAATATTCTAAATATATTTTTGAATTTATCTGAATATTTTTAAAAATAAAAATCAAATGTTTAAGAGGACCAATTCTGTAAAAAACTTGAATAAATCACATTATAAAAAATATCTCTTTTTGCACTTTATTAAACAATACAAAAGAAGAAAAAAATTACAGTTGGGCATTTATATTTTTTTGTACTCTAAATTAAATTTATTTTAAGTTTTAAATTAAAAGGGACTCCAAAGCTCCTTTCAAGTTCATTGCTGTCTTAAAAATTCTTTTCCTCATTAATTCTTTTGGAATAATTTGAATTTATAAAATGTAAATTAATAAGCATATTATATTTTTTTAGTTTAATTTAAATGAAAAAAAATGTTGCAGTTCTCTCAATTAATGCATATAAAAGGCTCATAATCAATTTCTAGTTCATTTCTTCCTATTACTAGGAATTAAAATTTCATTATTATCAAGCTTACAAAGTAAAACAAATGTATAAAAAAACATTATTTAGCTAAAATTAAATTTTATTACAATTATTCACTTTCTTTACTTTGAACAAATCTATAGGCATATGTCCAAAATTACACCAGTAGTTGAAGTGAAAATAATATAGAATTAATTTAAAATAAAACTCTATCACATCAACTATTTCTACTAGATGTCTATAACAAAATAAAATAAAAATAATTCATTAAAAATTAAATGAAACTAGTGAAAAGAAGAAGAAAAATTAATGTGGAGGGTCTAAGTAACTGATATTACTATTTTTCTAGTCATTCCGTTTTTAAAATAAAGCAGTCAAAAATCAAATTTTAAAAAATTCAGATTTAATACCAAAATGTTTTATTGATTACATCAATGTTTATTCAACTTTTTATGTTAGAAAAAGTAGAAAAGGAATTGGTCCCATGAGTTAAATGCTGGAGGGGGAAAGTAAACAAAATGGGTGGGGTAGAGAAAGAAATTGCTGGAAAACCAGTTTTTAAAAAATCTATTCTGTTAATTTCAAAGTATTTAAATAACAACAAAAAAACCTTGGCTAATGAATGATCACAAACACAAATAATTCACTACAAATACAAAATATTAAACAAAGGACTATGAAATGATTGTATCTATCTACAAGATGCACTTTTAGAAGTATTAGTGCTTCAAATACAGTATTCTAATCTTCATGCTGCATTATGGGACTTCTTTCTCAAGAATTCATTAAGAAAAAAATGTCAGAAAATTGTCATTAATTTTATGAAAAATAAAATTGTATCTAACACATTAGTAATAAATTTTTTTTCAAACAAATACATATTATTCATTCATAAATTTAAAAATTTTATAGAATGAATTAATATAATCTTGTATGGTGATCATATTAATATATATAATATACATGAGATATTATAACTTCCCAAGACATCTAAAAAAACTCATTTTGAATTACTATAGTTGCTTTAAAAAAAATAACACTTCATTTATACTCAAATTCGTTTTCTTTTAATTATGAAGAACATTTTTCTAATTAGTTTTACATATTCAGAAGATAAAATAAGGAGGGGAAAAACAATAATGCTTAGATTAAAGGAAATACAATTAAGCAATCTATTTAATTATTTTTGAGACATGAATAGTATAAAAATTTAGAATATAAATTTGACACTATTGTACAATTTCAATGGAATTAATCTGCTTAAGTCTGTTGTTGTAAATAATGTCCAAAGAAACTGCTGTAAACAATGTCCAAAGAAAGAAGTCCAATAAAACAGTCAAAGATAAGAAAATAAAACATGACACACAAAACATGGCAGAGTAAAATACAAGACATACAATAGCGCACAGAGCTCCTATTAACACTGACAATTCCATGAGAGCAAACGTTGTAAACCACTATTCACACCAACTGAGGCTAATTTATCTACACTTTAATCACTTCTCTCCGAACTTTTTTTTTCTTTTTGATACTGCAGAAAAACATCCTCCAGACTTTCCAATTCCTCTTCTGTGCAATTTTTTTTATGAGTGATATATCTTTCAACAATTCTTTCTACATGGCAATGATATAAAAATAGTTGATATACATTTTGAATTACAGTTATATGCCAACAGTTCACCTTGTACTTTATTGACAATAGGCAGTGATACTGAAAATCATTTAGTGATGATGTTTAGGCTTTGACTTATTCAACAGTATAAAAAAATTTTACACACAGAATAACAGTAACCCTCCAATACTTCAGATTTGATTCTTTTTTTTTTTTTTTTTTTTTTGACAAATTCTTTCCTAAATATTCAGTTTACAATAAGTACTTTCAATATCCTTTCAACAATTAAAAAAGATAATTTTAAAATAATTTAAGATTTATTAAGTAGTTTTTGTTTAAAAACACAAGTTAACATAAATCATTTCAACATTTTAAATAATAAATTATAACTGAACTGAATATTATATTTTTATGTTTGTCAGAATAAATGTTGATTATTAAATATTTAAAGTATTTCATGCATTCAAAAGGAATATGTTAGTGTTTAACCTCTTCAATTCAAGACTTTATAATAATAATAATAATAATAATAATAATTAATTATAAACTGTTAATAAGTAGATCACAAGGTGCATTAAATTAAAAAAAATTTAAGACCCATAATGCATATTAGAAAGAAATTTTTTAAAATATGAAAATTTACATAAAAAAATAGCCAACAAAATGATAATGATGAAACTTTCAAAATATTTCATACTTGTTTCAAAAAAATCCTACTTTTTAAAAAGGTTATAAAGTCCATAGATAATAAATAATATTCAGTAATAAATTACATCAATTATTTTGATTTACAGAATCATTCCACTGCAAAAAAGCAAGAAAAATCTCAAAATATATTACAGCAAACGCAAATGCAAGTATAAAGTACAGGAAAATGAGATCCAGCTTTTTGCATTCCAGCAAATATATTAACTCCATATCATTCTCTTGAGGTATTATTTTGTCAACTTCGCATCTTATAAGTTTTTTCAAAAACAATCGTCACCTGTCTGCACCAAAAACTGTCATTAGGGTATGGGTTAAGACAGGTGAATGTAGAAGTTGTAAGGGTAAAAAAAGGCACTCTGCAGACCTGACATTCTGAGAGACCCAGCAGTTTTTATTTATCAGTTTCAACCCTTTTTCAGTTCAATTCTCTCCAAACTTCATGCACAGAAATCTGATGGCAATAGGTGATGGTACACTAAAGGCCACAAAAATAAATTACACAACTAAAAAGTACCAAATTGGTACTTTGGAAGTGACTTGAATGACACAAATGATGCGATGAAAGCGAGGCTTGAAGATTAGAAGTTTCCACAAGCTGTTGGATGTGGCACTTGAATGGTGATAAGTTTTGTCATTGTTTTATTCGTCTGCTTAATTTTCACGTCCTCTCACTTGCGCTTGCGTTTCCCAGGACGTGCAACAATCCCTGTCTTGTTGAGTGCGACCATCGAGGGCAGCTGAAGGGCTTGTCGAGGTAGTTTGGAAAGTGGAATGGTTTTCTGGAGATTGGAAAGGATTTCGGATTCGGGTATCCACGAGTCTGGTATCCTATACGTAATTAAAATTTTTAATTCAGTATTGTTCAGAATAACATACATATGTAATTATACACAATAAATGAGAGAAAAAAAACAATTTCAGATAATTTAATTTTTTTAGCACTTTTCTGAATACCAAGAGCTCATCAAAATAGATGACATTTATACCACCTTTTTGTTGTTGTGAAGGGCAATCAACAGCATGAAAATTTGTGTGTGTGTTGAATAATTATATTTAGTGTCAGCATTGATGCCTTATAGTAATTACTGCTAAATTAACAAAAAATTTTGTCAACTACATTTGAAAAGACATTGTCAACTTTATTTAAATATTAAAATAAAAACAATATGCATGAGATAATTTTTCATTTTTATAAGCTTTATTAATTGTTTATTTCACTTTTCTTTAATAAGTATGTTACTGCTTTTTAACAACTTATATATGATAACTTTTCAATTCTCGAATAATGCAATATTTGAATTACATTATATTTCATTACATTATAAGATTCATTTTAATTTATCATTCATCATAACATTCATTTACATTCATTTTTTAAAATACATTGGATTTATTATAAATCCCTACTCAGCAGTACATTTAAAAAAATCACCTCAGAGCTAACTTAGCAATAAGGATTAGATACTGAAGAACAGTTTTACAAAATGTAATGTCCCCAAATATTAATGTTTTTATAAGATCTAGTAAATTTTATCAATTTTTAAAGTAAAGAAAAGAGCTAATAAGAATCTCTGGATTAATCATTTTTCTTATTCTATAGCTTTGCTCAGAGAAATCTCCTCCCCTTGCCATTATTTCAAACAAACAAATATGTTAGCATGCTTTATTGTTAATCAGAAAGCAATAGTGAAGAATCAAATTCTGTTAACAAGTGATTCTCATCCTAAAGAAGCACCCATATTAAGAATAAAAAATATTACTCCTAAACTGATTGCTTTACATTACATTAATCTTTCACAACTTTGTGCAACCTCTATGAAACTAACATGCCTCATGCTTAAAAATTTATTTTATGAAAGACGTAATATTGAAAATCATTTTGCAAAGAGACTGATATATCATTACCAATAAATGTTATTAATTTCTGAATTAATACCTTAATTGTTTCTCAAATACTTTTTCGAATAAGTAAACAAAGCTAATTTATTATTTACAAATATTACACAAAATATCTTGTGTACTATTTTACTAATATTATGCTAAAAAAAAATGTTATTGTTACAAGATTTAAAAAATATAAATATTTTTGTGAACATCTTTATGATTGCTATCTAATTAAAAAGTTTAAGTAAAAGCAAAAAAATAATAATAATAATAATAATAATAAATCAGATGTATCCGCATCCATTTTTTTTTGCACACATACTTTACTGATACACTAATAATTACAAACACTGTCTTCATAAGTTCAAGAGTGACAAAATAAAACCAGTTTTAGCAACATGAAAAAATGGTAATTTATTTTAATGAGGTGTGTCTCTAACCAGAGCTATCCAGTAATTACACAGCAGGATTTTTCAACACTCAGATTTGTAATTCAGCAAAAGATTTACATCAAGAATGCTTTCTCTTTCTTGCTTCAAAATAATAACTTTTTTAAATAGAGAAAAAGAAGAGCAATGTAAAATTATAGTTAAGATACAAAAGTGGTTTCAAGATGCAAAAATCTGTTTTATTTTTAGTAATACATTATTTCAAATTAAAAAAAAAACTTTGTGTTGCACTGAATTCTATTGCCCCTTATAAGTTTTTATGTATTTTCTTTAAGAAATTCATCATTAATTTTCAATAGATGAATATTAACAACAAATTTATTATCTGCAAGAAAAACTAAGATGCTGTCCTTAGTATTAAATCATTTTGGAAAATATCCATTACATTGAGTTAATTTTAAAAAAATAAATATGTAATAAAATGTGATAAAAAATATATTGGTTGCCAGACTGTAAATAGAAACTACAGTAAAAATATTTCTTACATGTCTTCAGGATTCCAGTGAAGAAGAATATGTACTTTGCCTGTGGAGTCAACTCTTCTTCCAACAACCTACACAAAATTTAACAAAAAAATAAATTAACAAGTCTGCCAAAATTGTTTAGGGATTTTAAATTTTAAAGACTTTGGCAACTTATATGTAAGTAATTCTTTTTTTAAAAAAGTTTGGTTAATGTTTTCTTCAAAAAAATTAGAAGAAAATAATTTATTTTAAAAAACATCTATTCTATAATTATATATTTCAAAAAAAAATCAATCAATGTCAAAAGTAAAGTGTACATTTTATATATATATATATATATATATATAAAATTGATGAAATTCAAACACATTCCTCTGCATGAACATGATTTCATAAATAACTAAAATTCAAATAAATATTATATTCAGCTAAGAGATAGAAAAATTTATTTTATAACAATTGACTTTATTTTGAAATAGACATTCAATTTTCATTTTTTTTTTAAAACTTTCATAAGAGAAGTAAATATTTAGCAGCCAAAAAGTCAAACATCATTAAAATCAATTTTCCAACATTAATATAAAATTTCACCACTTATCTAAACTTTTTTAAAAAAATTATCTGGAGGTTCCATAAAAGTTTCACAGTCTGTTAAATTACACCTTAACAATAACATAAAGTAACTTTTCAATTACTTAAGAAATAGAACTTTTACATTTTAATCATATTTTTTTTTTCTAATTTTCATATTATATATTTAATTCATCTGTTTAATGTATGTGTAATTCTATCACAAATCAATTTATAAGCCTCTATAATCTTTTAAAAATTAGAAATACATTTCATAAAGATAATAATTGTTCCATTTTTAGTATATTTTTTCCAAGTTATTTTTCCATATTTTTCAATTAATTTTGTAAAAAAAAAAAAAAAAAAAAAAAAGCTTGGTAGTTTATAAGGTATAGTTCATAACATAGTTCATAAAGGTAAATTTATATTTGATTCTTTGCCCCAAGTAAAGTTTTATAGAAATAAAACAACATTTAAAATAAATAAACAAATTTTCAGCTTACTGTGCTATGGAATGTAATGGTAGAAGGTGGACCTCCACAGTTCATTCCTTCTATGGAACTGAGCTGGAACAGATTATGTCTCACATGTTCCATGGATGCATCATCAAAAAAATCCTTCGATTTATCTGGAAAGAATTAAAAATAAAATATTAAAGAAAAAATTAAATAAATGCAAAATAAATAGTACAAAAAATTATTTAAAAAACGAAAAATAATAAATTTGCTACACATATGATTAGAAAAGAAAAAAAATCAGAATTCCATAATAATATTTCAGAAATTTATAGATTACGTTAAATTTTAAAAATTTGAAGAATAATTTAAAATTATTTCCATTAATATGAAATTAGTTAGATTTAAATATTTATTCACAATCATAAAAATAATAGAGGGGATCAAATATTTCTATAATTTAAAAAGTAGTCAGAACTTTTTACACAAGCTGGAACAAAAACACACAAAAAGAACAGAACAAAAGAATCTTTTTTAATAACTGGAAATATTATTATATTCTAGCAAGTAATCAGAATTTGTTTGTTTATGGCATTTGCATAAGCTACATGGATATTTTTAAATGAATATGGGCGTTGAAAAAAACTATTTTCCACATTTTAAATAACACAAGCATCAACATATTTATGATAACACATACACACCATCAAAATCAAAATTTAAGAAAATTAAACATCAATAAAATATAAAGCTAATAAGTTAGATGTTGAATAGACATAATTATGATACAAAATTAAAAGGAGTTCAAATCCTTCAGTTAAGTACATTTTAATATGATTATAAAAATATTTCTACTTGAATCAAGCAACAAATTGACCACCAAGAAAATATTCAAAGCCTTCAATGAACCATTAATAGGAAAGGGTAAAAAATATTATACTAATAAAAAATGATTTTTCCTCTTAGTTTACATTTCCAAAACATTAAAAAGAAAGTAATAAAATTTGGATTCGGTCCTGCTATTTCAAAAATCAGGCTTTATTTACTTCCTTATTTCATTAAATTTGATGAAAAATACCTTCATCTTCGATAACTATCTTCGGAAATTTTCTAGCTGCAATAGCTTTAGGGTTCATGTCACAAAATATAATAAATTCAAAAATTTTATTTAATATATTATATAGAAAAGACGTGAGACATTTGTGTTTATTACTGTAGCCATTTGGCAATTCTGAAGAACTCTGCTCTCAATTAAAAATATTGTTGTTTTTTTTTTAATCCTAGAAAAGCTCGCGGATTATTTAAAACCAGATTTAAAAACGTTTCATCATTTAAAAAAGTTCGACTACAGAGGAGACTCTATGTATAACAATAAAGTGAAAATTTCTGTACAATCCATTTTCTTCTATCAATTCGAATAACTTTAATGCGCTTACGTTTGATAGTTAAAAACTACAGCCATATAATAGTGTTTAGGATGACCCACCATGATTATATATTAAAGGTTTTGACTAAATAAAAATTGAAATCTGGCATTGTTAGAGTTAAGATAAATCGCAAAAATCTGAAGTTCTCAATTAAAAAAGTAAGCAAATGTGAATTTTAAAAAACTGTTTTTAATCCCAGTAATTTTTATTTGGTTTATATCCTGTAAACATATATTATGAAATCGAATGAATAATGAAAGTTCATTTACGGAAATCAAATATATATCTTATAGTGGTTAATTTCTGAGTCATCTAATTGAGTTTTAAATTGTTATATTTATCCTAAAATCATACATAAACCAAGAATGTAGCTACAATAAATACGGTTTCCAGCCTTTTTTTAAATAATAAGTAATGACGCTACATTCGATAATTAAATAATTTTACTACTAGACATCAAGTCATTCATTTTTACCGCTATGCTAATAGACATGTGCGAAATGATTTTACGTTTCTCCACCAGATGGCACTGCATTAGCTCTCTAGAGAGGTGGCCGATCTTAGTAGAATAAAACTTATTAAGATTTATAAATTTATTAGCACTGTAACGGTATCTAATTATATTCTATTTATTCCATAGTTAGGTAAGTAAAAAGCACAACACATTCATTAATCAATAGTGAAAAAAAAATACGGAATTAATAGAATTTATGTTTAAATTAACGGTAATGATTTCGTCTCAATAAAGCTGACTTATTTTTCTTTAAATTTTAAAATTGTGTAAAAATAATGTTTGTGCAGAGATTAATTCTGAAATTACATTAGAAATGACTCAATATTTTAATTCCCTTTCAATCTTCCACGCACAGAAGCATAAAAACTTTTTTAATAGTTCAACTAAACTTTGAAAGTGC
>JAOUZG010030082.1:8043717-8065613 GCA_026289955.1 Argiope argentata
CAGAAGAATTTAAAAGTTAATACAATTATCCAAATAAAATCTGCCATAAAACGAAACATAAATACCCACCCCTTGAAATAATATGGTGAGAGTAGGAGGGAGGGTGAGAGAGTTCACATAGCCATGCACTTCAAAAAAGCCGACACGGCAAGTAAGTGAAAGGAAAGCCTATTTACATCACCTTTGGACTCAACAAATTATTTAAAAATGAAAATAAAAAAAGACCGTCCTACATTCGCTGAGTTTTATTACAAAATATTAAAAAAAGAAACAAAAAAAAAGAGGGGGGAATGTTTTAAAACAAGTGAACACCCCTGCACCTTGGCCCCTTTTCCTCTGTTCCCACGTGACGAAGACGCCATTTCCGGTGAGGTGACGTCATGCCAGCTGTTTCATTGTTTGCCATCCCCCCACTTTTATTGGAGGCACGTAATGGACGCGGGGCTTGGGGCGAGAGAAGAAGAGTACGGGGCAGGTTGAAAAGAGAATGCACGCCGGAAGTGTGCGCAATGTCACCTTATGCTGCAAAGCGAAAGGTGTTTCTTTTGGAATGGAAATGTGTCGAAGGAAAAAAGAAAAAAAAAATTGAGTGAAGGTTGAAAACCAGCTGGGATCGTCGGAAGATCCAGCTGGAAAAATCTGGAGCTCCCACTTTCCTTATAAACACACTCCTAAGATCAGGAAAAATAGAAGCCAAAGTTTTAGTTCACCCCCCGCACTAGGTTTATACTCATGAATTTCCTTTACTAACGAGCACGTTTGATAATCTCTTAATCTTTCACACTGTAACATTCTGTATCAACTTCATAAAGCACTTTCTTTTCTTATTTTTTTTCCCCCTTAAGGTTTGAAGCATGTTTTAAGTTTATATTTCTAAACTGTCTTCATAACTTTCAAATGGGCCGGGATGGCCTGATTGGTAGAGCGTTGGACTCGTACTCCTTAGGTTACGAATTCGAATCTCGGCGGCCAAAAGATTCCCCGAAAGTGTGGCGATTGGCGCTCGTTACATCTGTTCGTGGTCACAAAGTCTTCTATGTCGAGATATACCACTGGGGGTATCGGGTCATATATACGTGGAATCTTCGTCCGACGGAGTTCGAATTCTCAACCATTGGCATGCGAATCTAACGCCCTACTAACAAGGCTACCTTGCCCCCAAATAAAGGTCTTATCCACCTGACTTTCATAAAATTACGGAAATTGGATAAGAACCCAAATACTTTGCATGGTATTGACAAACAATAATTTTGAAAAACTGAAATTTCACTTGAATCTAGCAACAGTATTGAATCTTTTGAGCAAATTTATATTGTCAACATCCTTTTTCCGACTTAACAAAATTCAAATTTGACACAACATTCAATTACAATCAAAAAATTACATACAGTATTTCACAGATTTAAGTCGTGTCCTTTATAAACTTTTAATTGATTTGATTCAAAATATGATGAGGGCCAGGATAGCCTCGTTGGTAGAGCGTTGGTATCGTACTCCTTAGGTTACGAATTCGAATCTCGGCGGCTGAAGATTTTCCTAGTGTGTAGTGACTGACCCTCGTTAAATCTGTTCGTGGTCGCAAAGTCTTCCATATTGAGAGTAATATCACTGGGTCAGAGGTGATCGTTCTCTGTTCCAGGTCTAAATTACGATCTGAGACGTATGAATGAATTTGCATGAATGTAGTCCGCCCCCTAAAAAGGGTTGTGACGTGTGTGTAGCTATGTCGTACTCTTGGCCCTAGAAGGTTCAACTTGAAAAACTATGAGACACATTTCTTAGGCTTAGTTTCTGTAGATCGTATCAGCGGAAGCTAGTCTACTACAAGTGCCAGCCACAACACAACTTGTAAATGAAATTATTTCTCTATATTGCATCAACAAATTCGAAATTTCATGACCAGAAATTAGAATTTTGAGCATGGAAACAAAGAGGGGACATGTAATCATATTAGATAAATATAGAATTTCAAACGCAGCTTTTATATATTAAAAAAAATTCTAATAGAAATTTTTTACTAATAACTGAAGCATTGCAAGAAGGTATATTTTCAAAATCGAAATTATTTCAAGCCAAATAAATAGCATTACATTATTATCCTTTTAACGAATCATATACCTCATTAACAACATTACGATAAAATATGTAGTTGTTGGAAAATAGTTTATGATTCGCATCACCATAAAAATCTAAGAAAATATGTTAATTTTAATTATTGGGGCTTACAAAATATTACAACAATTAAAAGGCTATCTTCATGATAAAATATTCTTAAAAAATTATTATTTCCTTTAAAACGAGCAGTTTTGTACAAAAAATATCTTAGCATATCAAAATTCTAAAGGGTTTCCATTGAACATGGACTATTTATAGAAATCGAACATTATTTAGAAGAAAAAAAACATTTGCAGAAAATATTCTTTTAAAAATGAATTTGAAAAATTTCCAATGATAATTATAACAATAATAAATGATAAGGGGGGAAATATTCTTTTAAAAATGAATTTACTTTCCAATGAAAATTATAACAATAATAAATGATAAGGGGATTGTTGTCGATTTCATTCTGCATAGTAAGAATTTCTGAAAAAAAAAATTGTCAGCATTTTTTCTATGATATATTAAATGAAATTTTACGATTTATAAATATGATTAAATGAACTGCTTCTATTACTTTTTAAAAGCTGGGGGAAAAATTGTAAACTTCTTTTCTACGAAAATATTTCCTTTTCTCCTCTCTCTCTCACACACAGACAGACAGACAGACACACACACAGAGAGAGAGAGAGAGAGAGAACTAGCGATCTCATATTTCCAAAATAAATAAGTATTAGTAAAAGATAAGAGGGCAATCAATTAAAAATTGTTATTTGCTATATTTTAAAGCAATTTTGAAATAATTTTCTTAATTAATTTTTTAACAAGATGTAGAATTATCTGAAGTAAGAAAATAATGTGAGAATTTTCGCGACTCCTCTAAAGAACGTGATGAGCAAACTAATAATTATTATAATAAGACACTTGCGTCGATAGGAGCACTAAACCATGAACTACTTAGAAATATTTCCATTTTAATTAATATCGCTCAAAAATAAACCTTTAATTCACCTTAATTGAAAAGAAAAACGCATAATTTCAAAGTTAAAAATGGCGATACAGTGAAAATACTTATTTCACAGCAATAATGAATATATGAACGGAAAATTGAGTGTATTATGTAAAGTAATTAATTATGCACAGTAAAAAAATTTTCTACAGTCTGTCCTCTAAGAAGGTTCATCTACAGCTTTCAAATGTTAAATAATCCATTTACAGCCTATGCTTTCTCTTTTCGTGTTCTAGCATACAGACGACTTTTCTTACCACTCAAGATAACTAGAAATCGTTTGCACCACGAAGAGATGTGTGGGATAGAATATCAAGTAGCCTTATTCATTGTTACTGCAGATTTTTTTTTAATGCACAGCACATACAGGGGTATTCAATTAGACCTTCGCACAGAGGGGTGTCGAACTTACAAATTAATATTTTTTGCGTGCGTGTGGAGGTGTGGACGATGCGATAACCGAAGTGATTTGTGACGAGACTTCTGTCACTAGGCATCTCACGTCATCATCCGGTGTTGTTTCCGTCGGTACTCCATCTCATACAAACGGAGCATAAATTATAAGCGATTTAACTCTGCGGGGAAAATGTTTTTAGAAGCCATAAAAAGGTAGCCTTTTCATTTCAATCATTCAATGCAGCCATTCGTTTTGATTTCAAACATGTTAAAAAGCATCGCGTTTTAAAAGTTAAAAGGCAATGCATTGTTTAAAAGTTTTATTTAATTTTAAATAGTATAGTATTAATTAATGAAATAATTTGTAAGATATAATTTTACAAATAATAACTCTTAAATGTTAAATGCTGCTTTTGATAATTAACAAATACCGAATTTTTTTTTCTCAAAAAATAAGACAGCGCCTCTAATACCTGTTGTTGCCAAGAGAATGTATTGAAAATGCTATTATATCAATTTACAATATATATGTGGCAGCACGGATACGGATAAAAAAACACAATTAAAATGAAATCTGCTATGCATATTTCAATGTATCATGTAAGAGCATCATTTCTTGAACGACCAAGCACCACGTGCTCGTGCGAGTTAAATTATATTTTTTATTCCTTTTAATTGTTTCATTGAATGAGTCACTTTAGCATTGCAAACGATCCAAAAAACTTTGCCTTGCATTGATTGTTAAAAAAAAAAATCGCATTTCCTATTTATTTCATTTCACATAATCGCGTGCTTAAAATGACATTTTTCAAGGATTTATTTGCTGTAGTCATTAACTTAGTATTTTTAATCAGAGCTTTTGTCAATGCTGTGGCAACACGTTATATAAAGCTGCTTTTTTTAGATGCTCATGCAGGTAAAAGTTTTTTTTTTTTTTTTTTTTTTTTTGCTTACAGATTTTTGTCACGACACAAACCTCATTCCTAAAACAAAATCATTTTCTGACACGATAATAAATAAATATTTAATATCTGTGATTGGCGGTATGTCATTTTCATTTCGATTTTATGATTATCAACATTATTTTTAATCAGAACTGTTGAATTAAATGTTGCTACAAGAAATGTGAAGCATTTAGTCTAATATTTATCATTGCTTAAAACTTCTCTCCTTTATCTAAAGCATAATGTTGTCAATTAGAAGGAAGTTCATTTCAAACCGTAAACTATATATAAAATAAAACATGACTTTTCAAAGCAGTTTTACCATCATTGATTCAAGAAATTATTGTCAAAAACATATTTAACTCGATTATTAAAAAAGAATTAGGCATGTAAGTGTTAATAAAATTTATGATCTTTGGTAGGGCCATTCTGTTTAATCCGTTTAAAGACAAATCAGTTGAAATAATACATTTCCATTTATTATTAATTCTATTAAAGAATTATTATTTTTTGGGTATAAATAATGCATTTATTTTTAGATTATTTTACACTAGAACACTTTTAAACAACGCAATAAAATAATAATTTAAAAAATAAAATCTAAGGTCGCAAATTTCAAGTTATCATGCGAGAAATTTAAGTCATTATTTGTCTTAATTAATTTAAGTCATTAACCAGTTTAAAACGGTTTGAAAAAAATTACGAGACTTCTCTATCGGTCTTTAACGATAATTTTGTTTAGATTTCATTTTCAATTTTTCTAGCTGGCAAACAAAGTTTTGGAGCTCGACTAATTTTAAGATTTTTTTTTTAAAGTAATTTCGACGAAAAGTTTTCTATTACTGGAAGCCATTGTATATGTGCTAAAATCCAATGAACATAATGCAGATATATTTTAAAATTATTTTTAAATATTTACAGTATTTTGAGAAATACAATTAGTAAAAATGCTCTTATAATGTTATTAAAGAATAAACATAAGCTGCATTTTACAAATGAGCGATAGTTAAAACTGAAATAAAAACCACCACCACACCAAAAAAATTAAAGCGATTATCTTCTGAAAGCGAGATTAATTGTTTGAAAGTAAGAAATTGTATACAATCTGGAAGAAGACGTCATTTCATAGGACCGACAAACAAAAAAACAATTGATAATAAATTTAGTTAAATATTTCAAACAATATTGGCAAAACTAACCTCAAATATCATGAGTCAGGTGACTCGCTATTTACAAATAACAAAAAGAATATTTTTTTGCCTACGTTTTTAAGGAGACACTACAAAACACTATAACCAAAACAACATTATGTTCACACATTATAATAATTTCGGAATCATAAAATTAAATATGCAACATTAAAAATGTAATTAAAATTTATATTATGCGACAAAATGAGCGTTCAAATGTAAACATGCATTTCCAATCTCTAGTTTTTAAAATTGAAGAGTTCAACTAAAAACATGAGAGATGTGCAAATTTTCACAATTTTTATTCTAACCTTTAAAATAGTAATTTTAATAATTATTTATGCAGTATAAATAAAAATTATTTATACTCTATACATTAAATTCACGCAACTTAATTGTTTATTTATTAATTACAGGTAGCTGTGAAATTTCGGATAGCTGATCCGAAATTTCAAAAGTTTTTCAAAATGAAGTTAAGCACTCTCCAAAGTTAGAACTATTACAATCTGATATTCATTTATTAGGAGAAGGTAGGCCTCAAACTGTCCTGAAAAGATTTAGATTATGCTCTACATTCAATCAAATTTTTTGAAAAAGATTTTTTTTTTAAAAAAAAAGAACATTTATTTTGTGCATATTCTATTTTAAAATAATACTATTTCAAAAAAGTCGCCAAATGATTTGAAATTAAATGTTTAAATCATTTTTCAGATAAATGCATGTCAGCATAAGCTATAGTTATCAAAAAAGTTAAGCAAATTATGCATTTGTGTAAATGCATACGAACATTAAAATGAACATTTAAAAAGAAAATTTAGTCATAAACGATTTCCATAATTAAAAAAATCACTTTCTCATAGCAGGTATTAAAAAAATACTAATATTCAAATACATTAAACATCAGGACAAACTAAGCTAAATATAACAGATTTAAATCGGCTAAGTAAACGAAAAAATTTACTTCGGTTTTTATTTTCTTTCTCCTACGTTTAAATCTGAGAGTATGACCTGGTTTTCTGAGCACAAAGAAAATTCTCCGATCTAATTTAATAACAAAGCTGACAACAATATATAAAAAAGGAAGAATATAGTAAATGTAAAAAGAAAGAAGAGAGGCAAATTTCCTTTCCAGAAGATTTCCGTCTCGGAGCAGTCAGTCAAGAGGCTAGTGGATTGGTGGGTCGGTTGCCAAGGCAACCATCCGACCAACCAACGGAGAGAGTGCAGACATAAGCCAGACGGGCGGAAAAAAACGGGGGAAGAACGAGTAGGTAGAAAGGGAAATGGCCGACGCTGGCAGAATAATAAAAGAAGGAAAAAAGAATTCCTCTTAAACCGGTCTACGTTACAGGGAAGAGTAAAAAATAATCATAATAATAAAGAATAAAAGATTGTGGTTCTTTTAGTTGGTGTTGTGTAGGTCATTGTCATGGCCTTTTTTTTTCTTTCTTTTTCCTGCTTCCGTTGATTGATCTTACTACTAGTTTGTTAGGTCAAACGTTAATACTTTATTTGGCGTGACTGTTTTTTGGCGGGTATTCGCCGTTTCGATGTCAACAAGACTTTTTTTTATTATTATTTCTTTTTCTGTCTCACTTTTTGCTTATGAATATAAAGTAGCTTAGAAAGTGTTAAAACTTTCTAAATCGCCTTGTTTAGTGGCAATAAAACACTTCAGTTAATATGCGTTACTATTCGATTTAAAGCTTTCGCGTTTATTGCCTTTTTTTTTTAAACCTGTATGATTTTTTTTTTTTTTTAATTTCAGACGATAAGCATAGAGTGCCAAAAAAATGCAACAAAAGTCATCAGCAAGAAAAGGAAATATTTCATATTCAAAACATATTTATATTATTTTTTAGTATGCATTTTTATGTTGTCATACAGGAAAGGAAAATGTACGAGAAATTAAGTCAATGTCCATTACATCACAGTTACAAGACAACTAAATACAGTCGCTCAAAAAATTGAGAGTACACCTTACTTTTAATTGATAAATCGGACTTTCAATACAAATAACACATTAACTAGAAGTCCAAACATGTTTTTATTTTTGCACATAACAAATGGCTTAATTTAAAGTAAAAATAAAGAAGAGTCAACGAAAAACCTCTAAGCTGAAAAATATCAGAAGCATTTTAATTAAACATTAGCAGATTTTTGCATCAAAAAATTGAGAATACACCAACGAAATTTTTGTAATATCGCGCAAAGAAAGAAAGTATAAATATTTGATTGCACGTCTTTTGACTTTTACAATGACTTTTAGATGTCGTGGTGCTGATTTAGATAAATTTTTGGTGGAATTTGAAGATATTTTACGCATTCTTCTTGAAATAATTGTTTTAAATAGGATTTGTTTCTAATTTTGTGTTTTTAAACTAATATTTTGAGTGTGGTCCACAGATATTCAATGGTATTGATATCAGGGTACTGTGGTAGTGCGTCTAAATGCTGTTTACAATTAGAAAAACATCATTATTTTAGTGTTACGAGCATTCTTTTTGGGATCATTGTCTTACTGGAAAATGAAATTCCCACCTAAAACCAAATTTTTTCCACTTTTCTTCAGATTCCTGTGACCAAAAGGTTCATCAACTTGCTGCAAAAATTTCTTAAATCATAGTCAGAAATGTAATTGCTGAAACTGTGAAAAAGGTCATTAGACAAGCTGGATATACAAGTCAAATTCTTAGAGAGAAACCGTTTAACAGATTACAAATTCAAAAAAGAGAGCCTGAAGTTTTCTAAACCTCATCAATTGAAGACCAATAACTTTTGGAAGAAAGTTGTACTTAATGAAGAAAGAAAATTTAAAATTTTTGACAGTGGCAGCCATTACAAAGTATGGAGAAAGCCTAATACTGCTTTGAATTTATTTTTTTTTAAACCCTACTTTTTTGAAAAACACGATGTTTACTGCGTTTTGCAGTTAAACATCGTGGTGATTTTATCAGGATTTAGGGTGATATGGCTTCATCTGCGATAAGAAATCTTTTTTTATTAATAATTTATATTTCTTATTAATGGCATTATGAACCATATGGTGTACTTAAATATACTTCGCAGAAGTCATAAGGAAAGTGCTAAAATTTTGGTTTTAGGTGAAAATTTCATTTTCCAGTTGGACAAAGATCCCCAAAAGAATCAATGCAACGCTAAAATAATGATGCTTTTTTTAATTGTAAACAGCATTTAGACGCACTACCACAGTACCCTGATACCAATGCTATAGAATATCTGTTGGTCATATTCAAAATAGTAGTTCAAAAGCACAAAATTAGAAACAAATCTTAATTAAGAACAATTGTTGCAAGAAGAATGCGTAAAATATCTTCAGATTACACCAAAAATTTGTCGAATCGGCACCACGACATCTAAAAGTCATTATAAAAGCCTAAAGACATGCAATTAAATATTTATACTTTCTTTCTTTGCGCGATATTCCAAAAATTTTATTGGTGTATTCTCAATTTTTGGGGGCAAAAATCTGCTTACGTTTATTTAAAATGCTGCTGATATTTTTCAGTTTAAAAGGTTCGATTTTTCTATGATTTTACTTTAAATTAAACCATTTGTTGAGTGTAAATGTAAATATATATTTGGAATTCTAGCTAACGTGTTATTTGCATTGAAAGTCGGATTTATAAAGTAAAAGTGAGGTGTACTCTCCATTTTTTGAGAGACTATGTTCTATGAAATATTTTTAATACTTAAGACTAACTTGATGAATTCCAATACTAAACTACAAACTGAAATGCTAATTTAATAAACATATTTCACTAATTTAAAAAAATCCTAAATCTTGAAATTTTACAAAAGTCAATCTGTTCATTATAACGAAATAGATTATTTTATTCGAAGAAACAATAAACAATGTTTTTCATATTCAGACATTTAAAAATTTATTCTTCGAATTTAGAGAATTACTTTCTAATAAATAAGTATTTTTAACGCGCCATAAACTGCAGCTGCATAAAATAAAAAGATTAAAATGAAATCTGCTATGCATATATCAGTGTATCATGTCAGAACATCATTTCTTGAACGGCCAAGCACCACGTGCTCTTGCGAGTTAAATTATATTTTTATTCATTTTAATCGTTTCATTGAACAGGTCACTTTAGTATTGCAAACGATCCAAAAAACGTTGTCTCGCATTGATTGTTTTAAAAAAATATCCCATTTCCTATTTATTTCATTTCATATAATCACGCGCTCAAAATGACATTTTTCTGGGTTTAATTTGCTGTAGTCATTAACTTATTTTTATTAATCAGAGCTTTTGTAAATGCAATGACAACTCCTTATTAAAAGCTGGTTCTTCGAGATGTTCGTGCAGATAATAAAATTTTTATTTTTCGCCTACGGATTTTTGTTGACGCCACAAACCTCATTCCTAAAACAACATCGTGTTCACACATGATAAAAAGAGGATACCACGAGTCACATAATTGTCAGTAACATATTTTCATTTAATTAGAAACATAGGAGCAGCTGAAATGACGAAAAAAATCAACAGTCGCATTCACATAGCTGTGGCAACCAAATTAGAGCTAAATGCGAATAAACATGGATAAAAATAATTCTTCATACGCAAAAAGGATACGTGGAATTCTTGCAAAAAAATTCCACGCATCTATGGCGCGAGTCCTGCCATAAAATAGTTCTCATAAGGTAGGTAAGAGGCAAATCAAATGATTCCGATAACCTCCGAGTCACGTGCTCAGAGGGAGGGGAATAAGGGAGATGGGAAGAAGCGCAGGTGCGCAAACGAAACGAACACGCGAGTAAGGCGAGAATGCGAAGGTCGTGGTTACAAACGATTCGTATCGCGACAAGAGGAAAGTTCGACTGACCTCAAGTGTAAGAAGCTCAAGTGAATACGCAGATCGTCTGACGATAAAAGAATTCTTGTTTTGAAAGGGAAATTTAAGATCTCGATCGTGTTACGAAATTAATAATTGAGATGAAAAATAAAGTTAGAATCATTAAATAAGTTATTATGATAATATCTCATTTTTATGTAGGAATTTAATGTTCTAATGATACACTCACTATTTGTGATAAAAATTAAGAAGCTCAATAATCATATTATCAGACGATAATAGAAAACAAGTCATATAAAAAACATTTTTTTTAAATCGATTCTTATTTTGGATATTAGGAAAAAAAAATTTTAGTTACTTTTTATTACATAATTACAATTTTTGTTCTCATGCTCCGCTTTTCAACGGAAGGAGGGGTGCAGTAGCTTCTTAAGATAGGACCCCTAAGCTTTCGAATAACGATTGCTTTTGACTCAGTACCCCCAGTGGTATTACTCACGACATGGAGAACTTAGCGAACAGGTTCGAATTCGCAGCACAAGGGATGCGAATCCAACGCCTTACCAACCAGGCTATCCCAACCTAACAATCAAAACGACTATAAAAAACTGTTATAAAGGCCGGAGAGTATTTAATTAATACATAAAAAATTAAGGAATTAATATTTGAAAAAACTGTATTAACATCTAATGTTATCCACAACAAGTTTTTAAAAATTTACTTGAACTTGATTGAATGAATAGAAAGTATTTTATTAACGATTGAAAATTCGATCAAGATATCTATATAGAGAGAATGTGAGCTAATAGTAGGAATTGAAAAATAGGGAGGAAAAGGGGTTCCTAATCTCGAAATTGGAAAAAAAAAAGTCATTAGCATTTAGAAATAAATTTTAAAAAATTCGATAGTATATTCTACTGCTAAGTAAGAAGTTACCAACTGATGAATTATTTTTTCTTACCTGTGCTTCAGTAGGAACTAGCATATTAAAATTAAATTAGAAACAAGCATTTTGATTCAAAGTGTATGTGGAAATAAACAATTTTTAATATTCTTCAATAACTAATATTTATTATTTAAAATTTTGTTTTTACCATCTATTTTGAAAATGATGAGCTGTGTGTGTATCCTTTGAAAAAAAAATGAAGACAAACTATTAATATACCTTTTTTTTCAGATTTTGAAGACAAATATGACGAAAAATAAATAATACTTTTCCCTAGCGTGATTAATTTTTGCTGTGCCACTGAATCATTATTATTTCACTGTTTTTTTCGCGTGGTAAAAAAATGTATATATCTGCCTTAATATCCCCCCATTACATAACAGTAATTAAAAAAATATAGTTCAAAATTTATCTTTCCTTTAGATTGTTTGTTGCCATACAATTTTTACCAATTTAAAATTTATACATCCAAAAAGCCTTTTTCAATTATTAATATTCGTGCTTCTCAAATTTAAAAGGACATCAAAAAAGACAGTAAAAACCTGTATTAAGCAGTCCTTTATTTCATGGCGTGAGTAGAGTCAATGACTAACTTTAAAATGACTTGCTTCAACCCGTTTCCCTTTTAGAAAAGTATTCGTTTCCAATTTACACACAGCCATCATTTTTTGAGCTATTAGTTGCCATAGGAACGCTAGCTATCGAACGCAAGCCGGCGCCATGAGCTGAAAATTTAAATATCGAAGTCTTTAGGTAGTTTATGTTTAAAAAAGGAATGATGAATAATTGATTTTGGGTTCAGATTTATTCATAAGAATTTTTTTTTTACTTTAGTAAGGTTTTTTTTTAAAAATAATTGTGTATAATCTAAATCTGTTTTATAAACCATGTGACTATATAGTTGAGAATAAAAACCATGTAACTTATACCAGAATGTCACACAAAAATAATTTCATGTCAAATAAATGTTATGTAAAAATTCTCTTATTATCATTTGCTATTTCACAGTGGATTAAAATCAAAATATCTATTATATTTAAAAAAATTTTAAAAAAATATTTCTAATTTAGTTCTATACTATAAAATAAATCGAACGATGAAAAAAATTATTAAACACTGCAAGTTACAAATTGGAAGCAAATAAATAAAATGATTTAAAATATCTATAATACTTTTGTATTGCATCAATCAGTATACAGAAGTATTATAAATATTATAAGAAAAATAAAGACAAATTAATTTGTTCAAAATATGGAAACTTGATTTTTAATACATAAAAAAACTGTTTGATTAAATGCTATGAAACTGTGATTAAAACTTCCATCATAGCTTCTTTACAAGCAAAACCTGAAGAAAATGTATTTCTAAGTTCAAGTTTCTATATGGTACAAAAATAAATAAATAAAGATTAAAATGATATCTGCTATGCATATTTCCATGTATCATGCCAGAATATAATTTTTTGAACGGCCAATCACTACGTGCTCGTGCGAATTATATTATATTTTTATTCATTTTCTCTGCTTCATTGAATGAGTCACTTTAGAATTGCAAAACGATCAAAAAACTTTGCCTCGCCTTTATTATTTAAAAAAATATCACGTTTCCTATTTAATTTATTTTATATAATCACGTGCTCAAAATGATATTTTTCTAGGTTTTATTTGCTGTAGTCATTAACTTATTTCTTTTAATCAGAGCTTTTGTAAATGCGATGGCAACGCGTTATTAAAAGCTGATTTTTTTTTTGAAATGTTCGTGTCGATAATAAATTTTTTTATTTTTCACCTACGGATTCTTGTTGACGCCAAAAAACCCATCCCAAAATTAACATCATGCTCTGACATGATAAAAATCGGGCTAAAATTCATATTTTATTCATATGAGTTCGTAAAAAAAATTACAAGAAATACATTAAGTTTTTTAGTATGTGCTTCTTGCAATAAAAGTAATTTTTGTTCGAATTTGCTGATCATGCGATTAGGTATCTAAGAAGTTAATAGAAAGTGTCTGTGGCAGCTAGGTATAGAGCAGCTGGATTTTGTAAATATGTTCACGTCAGTCACTGTGGGATAGATTATGGGGAATAAAAGTGTTCTTAAATAAAACTTCTCTTTTTTTTGTCCTTCTCTTTCTTTAAGACCAGCTTACATTAAATTCTCCAATAGCATCACTAATTTATGGCTTGTTAAACCAAAATCGCTTAATAGATTTTTTTTATTATTATTAAAACCGCACCGCTAGAAATTAGAAGTGATAAAAATGATCGAAAGCGATTCTTGTTATAGTGAAACCACAATGGGAAAAATAAGAATTAAACAAAATGAATGAAGACGTTGTCCTATAGTATTTAATTTCTAAATCTAAAATTCGTATTTTATTGTCAATTTTCAATTTCATTAATATAAAATTAAATTATTCATCAAAAGTATAATAGTAACTAAAAAAAAATTCAAAATAAATTTCCACAAAAGCTTATTTAATCTTTATCTTCCAAAATACTCAAAAAAAAAATGAAATACGACGAAATTTTTTTAAAGCGTGTAAAACTAAACCTTGGCCATTCTAGGCATAACAGAAGTATAAGAAATTTGTCCTGTGTGCTATAATTATTATAAAAAGAATTCTTCAACTGCATTTCTTGCTCTAGCAAGAATATATATAGCACAAATAAAATCAGGACAACGATAAATAACATGCAATGCTCTTGTTCAAAAATAAATAAACAGAAATTGAAAATCTTATTTGAAGTGCCACAATTACTGCAAAGTCTCATATATCAACTGTTTTAACAGAGAGAACTATTATGGAAAATGCTGAAAATGTAAATGTAAAGAAAAGAAAATCTTCAACATTCATTCATGTAAATATACTATGCAAAATCAAGTCAATTACATGAAGTTTTGGTGAAGGGGTGTAATGTGTTAGTTTGACATTGGTATCCTCCAATTTTTGATAAGTAGAGTATCGTTCAAGGATTACTTAAGGATTCTTTTCAATGAAATCAATATTGCAATATTGTTTTTTTTTTATCTCGTCATATAATCGGCCTTTTACAGATGATAATACTACCATCCACAAAACAAGAATTGTTCAATAAGACTAAGAACTTCAAAAGCTAACTTGACAATCAGTAAGCATAGATTGGTTCCTTTTAAGGAATGGTTCAAAAATGTTAGAAAGACACGTCTGACGGCACTTTTCCGTGCCATCGGGTTTAAAAGGCCCTAACTTTAATATATTTTGGTATTAATATTTCCTAGCTATAAGAGTCTTTCGTTGAATGAGACTAAGAACTTCAACAGCTAACTTGACAACCAGTAAATACAGGTTGAGCCCTTCTAAGGAATGGATCAAAAATGTTAGAAAGACGCGTCGGATGGCACTTTTCCGTGCCATCAGGTTTTAAAGACCCTGACATTATTTACATATTTTGGTACTAGTATTCCCTAGGTATAAGAGTCTTCAATAAGACTAAGAACTTCAACAGCTAACATGACAACCAGTAAATACAGATTGGGTCCTAAGAAATGAATCAAAAATGTTAAAAATACACGTCTGACGGCACTTTTCCGTGCTATCGGGTTTAAGAGGCCTTGACTTTTTATATGTTGGTACTAGAATTCCCTAGGTATAAGAGTCCTTCAATGCTTTACAGAACTTAAAGGGGGTAATGTTGAAGTCAGGCTAAAATAGGTACTCTAACAATCTAAGTTAAGGTTCTTAATTCGCTGGTCACTCACTGCTTGTGTTCTACATGTCTATATAAAAACCAAAAAAGTCAGTTACTTACTGGACTGCGGTCTTCTCCTGTATTTGTGTCTCCTTCTCCTTATGAACCTCTCCCTGTGCGACCTCTCCTTGTGCGGGAAGTGAGAGTTGACATGCCTCTCCAAGATGCCTTCCGAGCTGAAACGCTGCCGACACCCATCTACGATACACCGAAAGGGCTTGCTGCCACTGTGTAGCAAGACGTGCCGTTCCAGCCAGCTACGAGAGCAGGACGGACGGTCGTACACCTGAAATATAACAGACAAAACGAATTCGTCAAGTTGAGTGCAAACCATAGAGTTGAAATATACATAAAATATAAAACTACCGTCAGCAAACAAACCTTTTGAGTGGCTTTCTTATATTAAGTCCTTAACAGTGAAAATTGATAGTTGTTATTACTTATGGCACTTGCCTATGGGCAAGCCCCCCGCTAATACAGCAGCAGATTTAAGCAATTCATTATTTTTTAAAAAGCGCCAACTAGGGCCAAGAGTACGACTTAGCTACACACTCATCACATTTGCCTGCACAGCCCCTTTTTACAGGGGGGCACAGTCACACATCTCACAGATAGCATACAGAAGAACAACCATGCCCAAACCAGGACTCCCAGAACACGAGGAAGACGCGCTGCCTCTGTGACAGAAAGCTAGCAAATTGATAGTACAAAAGGTTAAGGGTTATTATGCTGAGTTAAATTTACCTGAATAAAATTTTTTATGAATTTAAAAGAAATTAATAAAGTTTGAACAAAATGCAGTTTTTAAGTGCAATAGATATTTCGTGTGATTCGTCGAAACACATTTAAATCGGCGAATTTCTGAAAATAAACCGTTTAAAAAATTTTTATAAATCATCAATACGATTTTAGTTGTTAGATGCAAAAAAAAATCTGAAGTCAAATTATTGTTGTTGTTACTAATGGCACTTGCCATGTACAAGCCCACCGATGCTACACACTCATCACATTCGCTTGCATAGCTCTTTTTTACAGGATGGCACATTCACGTGTCTCACAGGTAGAACACAGAACAACCATGCCCTAACCAGGATTCGAACTCGGAACGTGTAGATCACGAGGAAGACGCGCTACCTCTGTGTCAGGACGCCGGTGAGGTCAAATGAACTGAACACATATTCGCAAAACAATAATTTGGCCTTTTTTTCATAGGCATTTCAGCTGAAGGAAAGCTATAAGTGCCTGACCAGAAACATCCACAATTCGTTCAGCGTACTGTTAAATACAGAAATCATACAGCAAAGTATAGAATTTTTGTCTGCTTGCATAACTATTTGATGGGACTTTTAGTCATCTTCTAAAACATTATAGTCTTTTTCTCGCCCTCCCCCCTCCGCGTTTCTTTTCGACATATATCATGGCTAATTTATTCTTAAGGTACACGAAAACAGATAATCCCATGGATAGTGGAAAGGGTCAATGGATTTTCTCTAACAATAATTTGAAGAGGAGTAATAGAGCACTAACTTGCACGCGTTTTAACAAAGTTGTGTTGGGATTATCCTTACGTTATGAGTAATTCGTTGGTTTTCTGTTCTCGACATCAGAATTTTAGTTCGAAGAGGATATATCCAGATTTCACCGAGTCGTAATTTGAAGGTTGAATTTTCTGCTTACTTCCCACATTTTTATCTATATCGTTGTTGTTCTCGTGTTCCATTTTACAACGGAGGGAAGGGTGATGTAGCTTCAGAGGGCTTGAGTCCCTGAGCACCCGAGAGCAGAAGTCTAATTTCTAGCTCACACACGGGACAACCCCTTTTTACGGGGCGGTCATCATTCATAATGAGATCGTAAGTTAGAACTGGAACAGAGAACGATCATCTTTGACCCAGTACCCCTACTGGTATTAACCTCTTATCTGCTTTACATTTGCTAAATAATATCAAAAACAGTTACAAAGAATACAATTGATGCCAACTCAAAATTGATATATCAAAGAAGCTGGAAAGAAAGAAAATACAGTATAATTCTTTCTTTACATTTTTCAAGAGGTCATGGGAAAATGTAAACATCGGATAATCACTCATGTGGTAAAAATGCTCTAAAGATATGAAGAAACCAGCAAGAAGATTTGTAGACGATGAAAAACTATGAAAACAGGAAAATAAATGCGAGGTAATATTGTAATCAAATAGTGTTTCCTTCCCCACAATACTATTCCAACAACAGACAAATAAAAACACTATTTGGCAACTTCCAACATTATTTGACAAATAGAAACAGAAAGAACAAACAGCTGTTTGGATAGAACAGACATACATCTGTTCATGGAAATTGTTTTCTGATAGGTAGAAAAAAAATTTGTGATATTTGAATGGTATGAAATATTAAAATAGTTCATTTAAACTACCAAGTTTGAGATACATTCCATGAGAAGATATCTGGAAATATTTCATGATACTTATAGTTTTAGAAAAAATTGGTCAGCACAAAAGATTTGAATATTTGTTGATGACGATGGTATTTGAAACATGCTTATAAGAACAACAGAAAAAAAAAAGGATGATTTTTCTCACATTCCTTGCATTTTGACCTCCTTTTTATAATTTATGCACTTATTTATGATCAAAAATTATTTTCGTACGTGTTACTTGTCATTCCTTTCTGGACACCATACCCCACTCTCGGGGAAAGAGAAAAAAAGCAAGGAAAAGAGAAAAAAGAAAGAAAAAGAAGAAGAAAAAATAGCAGGCTTTTCTTTATATGATTTTTCTTGCCTTCGTATTACGAAATCCGGTTCCAAAGCTAACGTTAACATTATTTTCTTAAAAAAAAAAAAAAAAAAAAAAGGCTAAATTGCAAAACGAAAAACAAGGTATAGCCTTCTGATAAAGCTTCGGTTAACTGAATCTCGGATTATCGAGGTACCTCATCAGCTTATAATTGCAATATATATTTATATACATGGCGCTTGACAACTGAATCGTGTCCTAGCGTATCAATCATTTCTAAATGGATTGAAAATATTTGACAGGACGTGTTAATGCGTTCACTGTGATCTGAAGAAATAAAGTTCCGATTTTTTTTCTTTATTCTTGTCGACGAACAGAAGCCTCCCTGGTGAAAGAGTGCAGGGTGGAAATGGAACCTCCTCTGCCCGGGGTAGAAAGCATCACGTGACGAGGAAGGAATGTGATTGATTTACAGGGGTGGACGGGCTGAGAAAGAGAGTCGTTGGAAGAACTGAAGAGCTAAATTGGACATAGGTCATTCACCGAAGTTTTTTTACAAATATTTGAATGCCTTCATTTTAATCATTTCACGGACATTTCCTTTTTTTTTTAATGCTGCTAAGTTTCTATTTACTCGATTCGAAATAGTTTGGTCATCCTCAGGAAATTTCTTTTAGATCAATGTGAAAATACGGGGGAAGAACTACAGTGAGAATCGTTACGCTTAGAAAGTCCTGAACAAAAATAAAAAGTAATCAAAAGTAATTGATATTGCAATCCGAAGTATTTCTTATATATTTAGCAAATATTTTGTTTATAAAAGATATGGAACATTTATCGATACATTAAAAATCTTTCTCTATAAAGAAATTTGTTTTAATTTTATAAAATTTTTCATTCAATACGAAGACACATAAAAAAAAACATGCAAAGCCATTTATATTTGATGCATTACTTTCTAACGCATTGATATGCAATACAATTTAAAATATTGACAAAGTATTGCATATGCATATTGATGATTATTCTTACATTCTTAAACATTTATTAGATTTTTAAAATTTGATATTTTATTTCGTATTTTTTACATATTGTTGAAAGACCGAAAATAATTGAAACTCCTATTATTTACTACCCGTAGCCTTCGTCGGTTATAACAATGCATTAATTTTTACAATGCAAGACTTCAAAATCTAAATAAATCGGAATTTAAAATCTCAGCTCGACCACTATAAAAGATGAAAAACAGCGGTGGTTCAAATCCTATTGGGTCCAATCCAAGAGTCAAAGACTTACAGAAAAATAGAAAATGTAGTATCTATTGTTGGTTGAATTCTAATATTTTTCGGAAGAGAGGGGGGGGGGTCTGATTCAGCTTCAATACATAAGGGTAATTTATTTTCCAGGAAAACTTTCAGAAGAATCTCCTAACTTGGTTTTAGCTTAGAGGAAAAACAAAGAAAATCTCCACCTACCATCAGCAAGAAATTCGTTACTAATCACATTAGCTCATATAGATCTCAACAGAATTTTGTAAGCATGAGGAAATGTCAATGAAATTACTTAATCATCGTTGCATCAATAAAAACTGTGGTTTACGCATCGATGAATTAATTTCTCAGCCATGGTAGAAAGAACAATTTTCTTCTGTACTCTGACGAATTCGTGCAAAAGCTGACTGGTAGAAATAAAAATAACATAATTTTCAGAATTCAGAAACAAACCCCGTCTTAAGTGACCATTAAATTGACCGCGTCATCTCTAAAGAGTTGCAACTTCCAGAGAAAATGATTCATGTTAAACTGACAAACAAATCTGTTCCAGACTATTGATATTGTCTAGAAAACTATTCTACTAAGCACTCTCCATTTATAGTTTTAAGTGTGTCTTATTCATTTAAAATAACCATCAGTTTTCTTCTCAGAAAGGGGAATTTCACTAGTTCTTCCTATCAATAATTATTAATGCTTTTCTTTCTTTAAACTTCAGTCAGACGGTGTAATTGGGAAGGAATTTTAAGGGAGTTGATTTATTTTTTCCGGTGTAATTGAGAAAGAATTTCATAGCAGGTGATTTTTTTCGGAGTAATTGGGAAGGAATTTCATAAAAGTTGACTTTTCGGAGTAATTGGGAAGGAATTTCATAGAAGTTGACTTCATACAAGTTAAAACGATAGTAAAAAGTGTAGGAGAAGTCTACATTGATCGTCAGTTTGTAATCATGTTCTGGAAGACTCAATAAACATCTCCTTTTTCCAAAATAAGTTAATAATCAAAAAGACTCAATTGCCAGAACGTTATTTAATGACTTACTCAATAATCGAGTAATACGGATCAAACGCGTGTTCGTCTACTAATCATGAACTGATTTAAAGAAAATATGCTTAGCATGGTGAGAAATTATTGTTCGACTATCTCAAAGCATGAAAGTACTCGCCCAATTACTGTTTTTTCGCAATTGCATTGCCTTGAAGATTACTACGGAGAGATGAGAATACCAACCTTTTTCTTAAGAGGAAGTCCAAAAAACGAAGCTCTCTCATAACCATTATGTCCCACAGATCCAAGAAATATATAACACAATAACTTACCTTGCATATAACTGGAACATATAACGAAAATAGACCGCATAAAATTTAAAAGATTAATTAATTTTGAACAATCAAAAGATTAATTTAATGAAGGCAAAAATACGTTCCTTAATTACTATTAATGATTCCTTAATAATAATTCATTATGACTAGTAATTAACTAATAATGGCTAATAATGATATTTAATTCCTAACGACTAATACCCTAAAATGACTTAACCCGAAACAAATGTTTTCCAGTTTGCTAAGGTTACATTAGTGCTATTCGTTTCGGTATTCTGAGACGATCATTTTTTGACGATTCTATCTCATTAAGGGGAGAGACGCGGAAGCGCATTTCCGGAATTTTCCGTCTTTCTTTGACCTTGATTTTCGTCTTACATACCTTTTTTAGTTCAATATTTCTCCCATAAGTATGCGAGTATCCTGTCGTTTCTGACAGTAATTTTTAATTCAGTACACGAGAAATGCGAGTTTATTTTATTGTTAAATATACACGTCTCCTCCTTTTATCTTTCCTTTCACCCCTATTTTGTCGAATTATAAACCCATCCTAACGCATGCGTAATAATGCGGAGAGTTTTAGAATCCGTTGTTAAACAATATATACTGTAATTATTGTTCTCTTTTACATCATCTGAGTAAACAAAAATAATTCAATTTAATTAACGATCGCTTTTTGTTTTTATAAAACCTTATTTTATATCAAGTGCTCGCAATTTTTAATCAAAATTGTACCGATTCTTTTTTGAATTCATCTATGAAATTTTAATCATTTGAATTTTCAATGACAAAATAATGTCTGCTACAAATTTCCAGAACAACTGAAAGATTTTTGACAATGAAACTTTCATGAATAGAATTATACTGTGTTTATTATGACTTTAATTTTCAACTCCAGAAGCAATAGATAATAAAACTTTAAATTCATGAATATAAATTAAATCATAATTCATTCATTAATTTTGAAGCCGATTTTGACATGAAGAATTTAAAAATTCTAGCGGTAAACGGGAAAGCTTTACTTTTAAGAAAATAAAATTTACCTTATTAGATTTCAGCTATTTGGTATCACAATAAAAAAAATTTTAAAAATAAATAATTAGTTTTATTTAAAATTCCAAACGCTGATTCTTACTCAATAAGATATAAGCACCTGGTATGGTTAAAAGAAGCAAAAGCAACTGATTTACGAAACAACATTTGTCAGGATGAACAAAAAATTAAACAATACTCTTTTAGATTATATGATCTCGACAATATAACTTTCAAAGATACATCAGATCTTAATTTTAAGTAAATAATTTTTTAATTTCAGCTACGCGGATGTCAGCATAATTTTTTTAAAAACAATTTAGTTTTATTTAATATTTCAAGCGAAGATTTTAACTCCGTAAGAATTAAACACCTGGCAACGATGAAATAAG
>JAOUZG010030082.1:8065623-8116261 GCA_026289955.1 Argiope argentata
AGATTTTAACTCCGTAAGAATTAAACACCTGGCAACGATGAAATAAGAATAAACAACTTTGGTGAGGATAAATATGCAATTGTACAGTATTCTTATGTGTGATACGTTTTCGACAATGTAACTACCATGCATAGAACAAAAAATCTTAATTTGTAAGCAAATAATCTTCAGGTTTCAACTATACAAATATCACCATAATTTTTTTAAAAAAATAATTAGTTTTATTTAAAATTCTAAACGATAATTCTTGCTCAAAAAGAAATAAACACCTAGCATGGTTGAAAAAAGAATAAGCAACTTTGATCAGAATGAACATGAAATTAAACAATATTCTTCTAGATGATAGGAATATTAAACAATTTAATCTTCTTAGTAAAAAAAAAAGGAAGAGTAGAGAGTTCAATATTTGTTTTTTGCTGCATACTTCAGTACGATATTCTGGTTAATATCTCGCTTTTTAATAAAATTTGTTCCAAGTTTCTTTGTACAAGTAAACAAAAATCCGTATCTAAAAAACACATGTAATAATATAAATCAATATCTAAGATTTAAACTATATAAATTCAACTGCTGACAGTGTTTTATTTACAAATCCCAGATGGTATCAGGATACTGATCTGCGCATGTTTTCAAAATAGATCATCTAAGACAAACACATTTTATGTGGAAATGTATATGCAATTTAAATAATTCTGTTTACAACCGAAACATAAACTCTTTTGCATAATAATTCTTTTTCAGATCTACCTAGTCAGATAATGAACGCTGAAAAGGTTGCTCAAAGGGATGCTTCCTCTTATTTCATCCCTTTCCTCGTCAGAAAAATTAGAATCTTCTTAAGCCTCAGACAAGTTGATTATGAGCAATTATTATTTCCGATAATAAAGAAAAATGAAACGGGTTGATAGAATCAAATAGCGTTGAGTTATGTTTTTCATCTGCAGAAAGAGTAAAAATAGTATTTTTCTAAATATTTATAGACAACTACTTTTTTATAAATAGTTTTTTTTATATATTTATAATTCTTGTTGAGCAGTTTTCCAAAGCTGGTCAACACAATGTTTAAAAGGGTGTATCATCTTTAAATTATACATTTTCTATCGCTCCCTTTAAAATTTATTGTCTTAGTTGATTTATGATTTGTAATGTTTTACACGTTTGGTCTTAAGTATTATGTCTGTTAACAATACGAATGATGTTTACAAAATAAAGAATTGGAGGTCAAAGTACAGCCCTTTTTTTTTTTCTTTTTTTTTTTGCTTTGTAATAAACATTATTTTATACTTTGTAATAACATTATTTATTTATTTATATAAACAGAAACGATAATGTATATTTTTTCAATTTTATCAAAATGTTTTCTTTTAAGGTAAAAAAAGAAGGGGGGGGTATGAAATTTCATTTTTAGTTGGCTTTTTTTAAAAATTATTATAAACATTATTTCCTGTTAATCTGGAAAGATTAGCTCTTAGATAATTAACTGTTACTCTGGAGGGATTTGCAATTTTACTGATTTTTTCAGTTTTATAATCTGAAAGGAAAAACATTGAAAAAATTTACTAAAACTCTTATCGGGCACCGATTTGTTGTGAAATATAAAAGAAAATTGCCTAAATATAAATTCAATGAAAACTTAACTTCTTTCTTTTACATGGTAAAAGCCTTAGGTTACAAATATTTTTAAAGAACCTTCAGGTTATTGCAACTTACAGAAATTTTGAACAAAGAAAGGGAAAAAAAAGACATAATTTTTCAACACTTGGATTTAAAAATTAGCAATAAGATAAAAATTTAAAACATGATGAAAAATAATTTATTGAAAACAAAAGTTCGATTTAAAAAATAAAGGAACCAGTTTTTCACCAAAAGCACTATTAAATTTTACTTAAAGTTTCAAATATCTAATAACTAATTTAATAAATTTTATTACTAAGGATACTCGTCATTTTTCTCAAGTCAATTTCGATTTGAATAAACCTTTTGAACAGCCTTTCTATAGACCTCCATTCCATCAAAAGTAATTTTTTTTAAACCTTACAACGAAGGTGAAGATTTTAAGAATGTAGTGGGATCAAAATTATCATATCAAAGAAGGAGGCAAAAAAACTGCATGCAAGTTTTCAAGTATTGTTATGTCGGATCCTAATCTCTTACTCGTTTTTTGTTTAATTTTTAATATACAAAAAGCTGGAAACATATCGTAAAAAGCACCATTTAAAAGACAATCAATAATTCTAGATAAATTGTTATATTTTCAAAAATTCATCGTTTTGGTATGGGGGGGGGGAACTACTGAGGAAGATCCTCTTGTCATACGCAGCGTATTAAATTGCAGTTGCATACAAAAGATGGTATGAATAAAACAACAAGGACGGCGAAGTGCTTCTTCCTCCACGCAAACTTACTATTTCTTTGTTGACTGAAATGGCAACAGTGTTTTGTGTGCGCCGTTACCAAAACGAACACGGAAAAAAGCACTAGGGGTGAAAGTGGAACAGCTGCAACCGTATCCGTCTTTCGAGGCCAACAGACAAGCATCTAGAAGCCTCAGACCGTAGCCTTACCTTTACTATGATAAGGTAGATTTATACTGCGATAATGAAAAACACAGTTACTAATCAGATTGTCTAAAAATTCTGCGATGAGTACACATTTAAGATGAACCTGCCAAAACTATTTTCTGATGATTTCTCACGAAATGGTTCTCTAAAATCGAAAGTAGTAAAAATTTCCTAGCGAAATATTAAGATATCGCAAAATTTAGTTGCCTTTATTGTTTAGTCACCTGCTCTCTTTGTTTGAAGTAGGATTTTTTAATATATATTTTCCATATAATATTAAGTATTTCCTTAAGTTTCCTAAATGTTAATGTTACGTTTTTAGTCAATACTAGTTTCCTTAATGTTACGCTTTTAGTCAATAGTAGTTTCCTTAATGTTAATGTTACGCTTTTAGTCAATACTAGTTTCCTTAAAGTTAATGTTGCGCTTTTAGTCAATACTAGTTTCCTTAATGTTAATGTCAAGCTTTTAGTCAATACTAGTTTCCTTAATGTTAATGTCAAGCTTTTTAATCAATACTAGTTTCCTTAATGTTAGTGTTACGCTTTTAGTCAATACTAGTTTCCTTAATGTTGAGGCTAGTCTTTTAAGGTCGGCTTTCTGGCACTGAAGTAGCGCGTCTTCCTCGTGTTCTGAGAGTCCCGAGTTCGAGTCCTGGTTTGGGCATGGTTGTTCTCCAGTGTGAGAAGTGTGACTATGCCCCCCTGTAAAAAGGGGCTGTGCAAGCAAATGTGGTGAGTGTGTAGCTAAGTCGTACTCTTGGCCCTAGTTGGGGCTATTTCAAAAACAAGAGACGCTCCTTTCAGCTTAAATCTACCGCTGTATCAGAGGAGGGCTTGTCCATGGCAAGTGCCATTAGTAACAACAACAACAGACTTTTAATAAATATTTGTTTCCACAATGTTGATGCTACGATTTTAATAAATATTTGTTCCTATAATGTTGATGAAATGCTTTTAGTAAATACTTGATTACATATTGATGCTGATTTCAATAAATACGCATTTCTATAATATAGATATTGTGAAGCGTATTTATGTTCACATACGACTAAAAAAAATGGACGCATTTGAATGAACATCACATAATAAATGGTCAAGGAATGAACTTGTACTTAATATTTAACCTCTACAGAAATTCCTGCAACTAACCTTTGAAAATGAAACGGCAGAAAAACTCAATGTGAGGCTTCTGAAATACATTAAATGTCCGGAAGAAAAAGAAGGAAAAGGCAATAAAAATAATTCGTGAAGTTTAAAGGATGTTTTCATAATTTATTAAAAAAAATGTTGATTCACATGAGTTTTGTAATATTACTTTTTGGATTACAAATTTATTTGAAGAAGCATGAATTTGTGATCTAGAAATTCATTCAATCGTAAAAACTATTTCTTAAACTATGATAAGCTTCTAAATGAATTGTTCAGTACATACAGAAGGCCAAAAGTACATAAAAGGAATTAATTAATTACGAACAAATCAATTATACAAAGTAAAATAAATATTCAAGTTATACTGAATATCTGACAACCATATTTATGGGAATAGCATACTAAAATAAATATTTAATGAAAAAGAAATCTGAAATTTTATAATTATCTTTTTATCAATCAAACTTTCGCATTTCTAAAAGTATACTAATTTAAATTGATGAAAATCATCCCAGTAAACTTTCAAGCAGTTTCGAATACAAAACTAGCACGAGTACATTTCTTTCCATAAGGAACACATAGTTGAACTAATAAAATTTTTAATTAATATTATCTTCTTAAGTTCAACGTGCTAACATAATATCAATTCCCAACTTAATATAAAAATCAATAAAACATACCAGAGAGTATAGCTCATAACATCAGGGCCCGACTTACCCAAGTTGGGGGGGGGGGCAATTTTGAGGCCCCCTCTGCTTTACTATTTTAGTAATGAAGAACATTCTTTAAAGAAGGAAACGTGAAATAAATTTTTTATTCGATTTAGGGCCCCCACTTATGTTGGAGCCCGGGGGCAACTACCCCACATGCCCCCTGCCTTAGTCAGATCATACATAACATTCATGGCATCGTTGTTTTTTAGATATCTGCACATATCGTATAAAACAACTCAGTATTTTAGAGAAACCAAAAATCTCACCTTGCATCCTATCCAAAGGCAGACATAGCTCTTATTGTCATCCGGCTGGCTTTGGACATGGCACTGCCGGATGTGGTCAATGAGGTCCGTCTCAGTTGTGTTGTCGTCTGCTGAACGATGGCAGCCGAGCCATTTGCAATCCCCGTCATCTGAACAACCAGATGTACTGGAGCTTTGCGGGTCAACCTGACTGCAATTGGAGGATGTGCAGTCGCTACTAGTTGTGGTCAGTTCGGTGAATCCCCCACCGTCGCTGTAGTTGGATCGGATCAGCAACACCTGGGGATTAAGGCGATGGTGAGAGTTCTGAATAGTTTGAAATGGATGGTCCTCGTCACGACAAGCCTGCTCGTCGAAGAACGAGTTCGGCGAAGTGGAGGATTCATCACGCCCTAAAAGGGGCGATGGGAACTGTGTCGTTTGTCGATGTTCACTATCACCACAATGAGAAGTCGTTTGGAAAGGATGATCTTGACAAGCCTGCTCGTCGAAGAACGAAGAAGGTGAAGTAGAAGATTCACCATCAGCCAGTAGAGGTGATGGTGTGGTCTGTCGGTGATAGTCCTCTGGGCTGCTCCCATCGATACAGGGAGATGTCTCGAACGGGTGGTCGTCCTCACAGAAGGGAGGAGGCGACGATTCAGTGGAGGATTCGCCGCCTCTTAGAAACTGTGTTGTGCTGCCATTGACGCTGGACGACAGAAGGAACTTAAAGGCAGACCCACTCTTGGCCGGAGTCTTTTCAAGGTTGTAGAAGGTGTCCTCGGGACTCTTATCTGACTCGTAACTGTTGTCGGTACGAGGACTCAGATCCAAGAGTGAGTCTGAGTCATTGCAGAACTGCAAGGGCGAAGCGGGTGAAGTAGGGTTAACCAGCGACTTAGCCGGACTGGGTCCCAGTCCGCTGTCTTCGCTGTCTGCGCGCAGGCACTCATAAGGACAGTGTTGAGTGGGCAGGGGAGGCATGGGGGTGGCGGGCCTCGACGGAGAACTGGGCTCGCTCGACTCCCCTCCGCTATTGGTCACCACGCTGAAAGAAGAGAAACACACTTTTTAGAATACAAAAACAAAAAGTCAAAAAAAAATTTGTATGTAGAAAATTAGAAAAATTACGTTAAAAAACTGATTATAGCTTATAGAACATATAAATAATGAGAACCAATATGAAAATTTGACAGTAAAATCTTGCTACTCATGCATTCTATTTGTTTGACTTTCAATATTTCATAAATAAGGGATTGATTATACGGATAAAATACGATGTATAATACTTCATATTTATTAAAAAATGGAAATTCAGATATCATATTAAATTTAACACAACACATCTAGAGATTTCAATATGATTAGTCAACAAAAATAAGCAACTATCCATCTTATACGAAATCTAATATAACGTCAAAAAGAAAATGGCATATCATCGATTGGTACAATTTATTCCGTCAACCACTAGACAATAACTGTTCACCAGAGAGCATAAAAGGAGATCAAAGATGATTTTAAGAAAAATTTCGATAAGTTTCAGATACATTTTAACATTAATACAATTTCGTCTGAAACTTCCATAGGTGTAAATCAATTGCAAAATAGCGAATAAACGAGCAATATAAAGAAAAAACACAACTGTAAATAATGTCCACTGAGGAATATACGAGTACATGATTAGGTATCAACAATAAAGAAATTTTATCAACAATGGGGGAAAATGTACTTAGAAGGTGAATCATATTTGACTCACCCTTACATTTTCCACCAATATCCCACCACTGAAGAATCTCTGAACGAAACGACAGCAAACTTGAGGAAATCCCTGGCCACAGACACGCATCCACACAATGCAGTATCCCAAGAGAGTGAGTGGCATGTGAAATACCACATCCGTAACTGCACATATCCAGGCATATTTGAAAGGCCATCGAGAGAAAGATTTAAATGAACTTCAATTACCCGTTTCGCAGAAGCGTCTTAATGTGTCTGAATTCGAATCCAGACAGTGTCCAGACAGGGGCTTCAGCCGCGCGTGAAATAGATGTGTACAGAAAGAAAGGTCATCGGAGGTGGTTTTTAATGACAACCAAAACGAACGGCTCGGGCAGTGTGAATGACACGGGATGTTGCCCCCCCCCCTTCTATCTATCACCAGATGATAGGGTCCATCACGATTCATTCCGCTTTCAATTGTTCTCCAAGTACATTTCGAACTTTTTGGAGAGAAAGTAATGTAATGCTCTTTTACAAATAATATAAAGTTCGTCGTTAATTTCTGAGATTTATTAAATTATCCATTGCTGTTTCTGAAATAACAACAAATAAATTATTGACTGTCTAAGAGAAAGTTATATTTTTCAACTACAAGTAACTAAAGTAACCCATCTAATAGAAACAGTTAAGGCGACCAGTGACCTTTAAAATGACTTTTTGTTATTTTCACCTTAGCAATTTGAAATTTTACAGGCATTACGAGTAACACTATAGGAGATGACACACAAAATTTTAAAGCCTTATATTAATTTATTTATGAATTAGGGGTGTTAATATAATATAATATTCGCGATAAATAACGTTAATGAAAAATGTTCCGGGCGTTCCAAATTTATTCGAAAGAATTCCAGTTTTTATTATTAATTTCTCTAACCCTTTTGAAACAAAAGTTGGGATTAATCTTGAAGTTTGAGTATGAAATATCAAAATTAACCTATATAATAACTCAAAACTACTTAAACTTTTTTTTAATCAGTATTTAATAACCTTATTAGGAGGGAGGGTTAATATTATATTAACCCCCCTAACTCATACAGGAATTAATATAATGCTGTAAAATGTTATGCGTCATCTCCTATGGTGTTGCTCTTAATGCCTGTAAAATTTCAAATTGCTAAGGTGAAAATAACAAAAAGTCATTTTAAAGGTCTCTGGTCGCCTTAAGCGTTTATATTATGCATAAAATGTATTCAAGATTCCTTACATCAAAATCTGCACTTAATTAATTCTTTAAATTCTATATGTCCTGATCTTAGTCCTTATTTTGATTATCCTTATTTATCAGATATCCTTATTTTTTCCCCCGATTGTAGTGAGCTTTTCAGTGGGTTTTAAAAATATCGTTAACTCAGAATACTTAAACAATCAAAGTAACTTCGCGTCCTCTTTTTATGTCAAAAAAATTAATCGTAATACCAAAACAGGAAATATTTTTACATTTACGACGAGAAAAAATATATTTAATCTAATTCTTTACATTTTAAAGTTATTGCAATTACTTGTATTCGTATGGAGCAGTATGGTCTCGTGCCAGGGGACTCGGTACCAAAAAAAAATTTTTCCACAATTTTTAATAAAATTATTAATTTTTGTGATAGATAGATGTCAATTGTGTATAAAAAGAAATTTCTAAAAATTTTTTCAAATTCAAAAGTTACAAATTTAAATATTTTAATTTTTTAAAAAAAATTGAGCATTTTTTAAAATGCTTCTTCTTTTGCAATTTTCAAAATATTTTCCTCAAATTTTTTTGAGGGGGACCTCACAATGCAGGTAACAAAAATAGGGATCCGTTTTTTGATATATATATTAGTTTGTGAGAAAAAGAATGTTTTACAAAATTTTGTGAATTTTTTTGGAAAATATCCGATTTTTTCACTTTGAACATTTTTAGAAAAAAATCTAATCAAAATTTTAACAAATCGATCCCTAATTCTATTAAGCATACATTTAAGAGTAAGCAGAAAAAAATTCATACAATTACAATAAAATGTGATTGACTTTTAGCATTTTGTAGCAGACAAAATTTTGGAAAAAGGCAAACTGAGAAAAACAGCTTTAAAGTTTTCAACACAATAAAATAATAATAAAAAAAGCTCACATGAAGTTAGATTTTTTTCAGAACAATTATATGGCATTTGTAAGTGTTAGGATACCAATTTTATTAATATACATTATTATCATATTTATTAATGAACATTACCATATATAGGAATTATAAAAAAAATTAAGGAAAAAATTATAAAATTATCACTTTTTTTAATTCAATAAATTTTTTAGTAAAAATATTTATAAAATGATCTGCAATTCTGTTTATCATATAAGCAATACTATACAGTAACAATTCAAGTCCATTTAATTAAAATTTAAATGAATTCAGCCATTTTGAAGTAGGTAAATTTTCTAGACAATGCTTGCCATTAAAAAAACATATGTACAAACATTTTCACTATGAAATAGTTTATATAAATACATAATATTTTTATTAATATATTATCATTCAAACATAATTCTATAAAACTTTTTTGTTAATCTGAGACATATAGATGAAATAATGAAAGCATAATTAACATAAGCAGTAACGACATATTTTAAAATGACCCCCAAAAAATGTACAAAAAATTTATATAGCAAGGTGATATAGTGTATTATTATTCATAGCAAGGGAATGGGATTTCCTTTTAATGCGAGACATTTTCGAAACCAATTAAAAAGCAGATAAGAAATAAATAAATTACGTAGTCTTGAAAAAGACAATTTTCCTTTCAAAGTGTTATAACACAACCAAAGGTAAATTCAATCAAAAACCTCAACGAAAGCGGTAAAACTATAAATAAACAAGGATTTACTGTTACTGTTTTAAACTTTGCCTCTTTTTATTTCATGGAAAAAAAGAGAGGCTTGGCTTGGCTACTCGCACATGAAATATGTCGGATGTGAACACAGGAATTGGGCATGCCAGCTGATATCGCGTTAGACAAAACAGTTCCATATCTCATTAAATACTTGTCGAATTGTTATAAAATTTTCAGAATAACAAGTCAAATGTTCAAGGATCATTATTCACTAAAAATCAGAAAATCGACATTTTTATCGATTTTCCGAAATTTTGAGGTACCGAGTCCCCTTAAAACAGACAACCAAACACTTGTACTCAAAACAATTAGCTATCTTGACTTCCGTACAATGGATTTCCTTTAAAATTTGATAGAATGGCAACAATCAGATCGTTCATTAAGTACTTTCTCTAATCCTTATTAAATGGCGTTTCTAGATACTAGCTTATTAACTTTTTTTAGGGGGAAAATTCATATATTAGTTCAACCTTCAAAGCAAGAAATAACACACTCACAAAAGTAAGAGAGAGAGAAATGAAATGTACTTATGTTTTTGATTTATCCTTTCTATAATACATATTCACCAAATTACATCGATTTGATTATAAATTAGCATAAGATATGCTGATGTATGATTAGCTTAAAAAACCTTTTAATATTTAAATTTTCAAAAACCACAATTCTAGAAACAAAATTGAAAGAGAGTTTACTTTTGACAAGTATCTCGTTCCGCTGAATCATCAAAATATCAGTCAACTGTCCTGTTTATTTTTCGTCATAATCAAATGATAAAATATACATTCGGCTAAAATAACTTCCAACAGTAAAAAAAATTGCAAATAAATTTAAAAAAAAAAAAAAGAGTTAAGGCTTAGACAAATGTCTCGTTTCATAGATTCATAAAGACCACCGGATTCGTTAATTCCAATTCATAGTCAAATGATAAAATATATGATCAGCTAAAATAACAAAAAAAAATTAAGCGGTTCATTTTAGACAAGCATTTCGTTTCATAGATCCATAAAGATCAATTGGGAACGCTTCTGGTCATTTTGAATCGTAGTCAGTAAAGGACATCGGCTCAGAAATTAAAAACCCATTCTCTATCATAAACAACATGATACTTGGCATAGATTCAACATATACCAGGGCGACAAGTAAGATGAATTTACAAGTGATAACGGTTCTTCAATAACGATTCTCTGACACAAACTCTATGATTTTTACCATTAAGAAATCAGGGCCCAATAAAGATAAATGCATCAAGTTTTCAAACCTTTCTCAATGTACTTTTTTTCTGTCACTTATTCTAGATTAAACAAGTTGAAACTATTTTACATGTTTCGCAAATTTCGCAAAGTCTTAGCTTTTCTTTTTTTCTTTTTTTTTAATTTCTTATGGACAAATTTAACATACACCAAGGCAGCTAATAGAATGAATTTACCAGGGAAACCGGGTCTTCATTTAAGATCCTCTGACTCAAGAACTACGATCAAGATACTTTGATACAAGAACTGTGATAAAGATCCACTGACACAAGAACTATGATCAAGATCCTTTGATACAAGAGCTATGATAAAGATCCTTTGTTACAAGAACTATGATAAAGATCCTTTGACACAAGAACTATTATCAAGATCATTTGATACAAGAACTATGATAAAGATCCACTGACACAAGAACTATGATCCAGATCCACTGACACAAGAACTATGATCCAGATCCACTGACACAAGAACTATGATCCGGATCCACTGACACAAGAACTATGATAAAGATCCACTGACACAAGAACTATGATCAAGATCCACTGATACAAGGACTATGATAAAGATCCACTGACACAAGAACTATGATCAAGAGCCTCTGACACAAGAACTATGATCAAGATCCTTTGATACAAGAATATGATAAAGATACTTTGATACAAGAACTATGATCAAGATACTTTGATTCGAGAACTAAGATCAAGATCCTTTGATTCGAGAACTAAGATCAAAGTCCCTTCATACAAGAACTATGATAAAGATTCTTTGATACAAGAACTATGATAAAGATCCACTGACACAAGAACTATGATCAAGATCCTTTGATTCGAGAATTAAGATCAAGATCCTTTCATACAAGAACCATGAACAAGATCCTATGATACAAGACTATCACGGCCCAATAAAGTCAGGTGAATCATATTTCAAACCCTTTCCGAGAAAAAAAAAATTATATCATTTAGACTAAACAAGTTGAAACTAGCTTACATGCTTCACAAACATCATACGCTCATAATACTTTTTTCTCCTCCATCCCCCCCATTCTAATTCATCAAAAAGAAGAAAAAGAAAAGAAAGGGAAGAGGGTAGAAGAGAGAAATCCAATGCAAATTCTAAGAATAGAAAGTCAGTGTCTTAGCACAGCTTATGGAATGATTTAAAGACCTAGTGACCCGTAAGAGAAGAGAGTGAGCGAGCGATGCAACCTACTCACCTATACTGCAGTAACGGACCGGAAGGGCTCAGATGGTCAGTCAAGCGTCCCTAATGCCTTCGAAGATGGCTTTAAAGTGGGGAGGCGGCGCTAGCTTTGTCAACGAACGGTATAATTGCTCCCAGTTAACTCGCACATCAACACAATAAACATTAACCCACTGCAAAGCATGCGCCTCAAATGCAACATAGCAGTAATTACATAAAATATATATCGTAATAACAATGTATAGCTAAGGTGTTAACGAGCAAGTCCCACGCGGCTTGTTTCTTAACAATGTTAAGATACGAATGATATATTATCAAACTTGGAATGTAAGCGAATGAATTCAACTAGGTTTTATTTAAGCATGCATTTTAAATACAATATAGCAGTAATTACATGAAATAGATATCATAACAATGATAATGTATGGCTAATGTTGTTAATAATAAAAACTCTTTCTTCTTTTTTTTAACAATGTTAAGATTTAGATGATGTATTACCAACTTAGAAAATAAATGAAATCAACTAGGTTATTTTTTTATATTATTATCGTAGATGACATAATATAATGATGATGATGATGATGTCGTGTCCACTTTTTACCGCGGAAAGAGGGGTGCAGTAGCTTCTGAGGGTAAGAACCCCTGAGCACCCGAGGGCAGAAGTCTGACTTCTAGCTCATGACATAATATAATAAAATAAATAAGTTGAAATTTTAAAAGCCGGTGAATCATGCCGAGAAATTTATAGGAATTTTAGATGAAAAATACATCTGACTTTCAACTTTAGCTGTCTTACTTGACGTTTTTATTTATTTATTTATTTATTTTGATTAAAATTAAATGTTGGAATTTCTTTTTTTTTCTTTTTTTTTCAATTCAAGAAATTTATTATTTTATTTCTTTCGAAATATTTGAAAACAAGCAAAATTTATCTTATGATGTATACCATAAGATAAAAAATAAGATACAATAAATTCACTACTGCGAATTTTGCGAATAATAAACAAAAATAGCCGGAAATGCCGTTAAACGATTTTCATTTACGGCTGGGATCTCCGCATACAGTTATGATTTAATAAACAGTGGATTAGCATTGTGTGTAAAAAAAAGTACTTTTACCAAAATAAAATCGATTTGTAACACACACACACAAACCAAAAATATTGTTTTGAGTGTGTCTTTAAAATATATCTTTTTATCTGCGACTGACTTTCTTTTACAAAATTCTGGGAATAATAGAGAATTTATTGAATTATAGGCAATTCGTGCCTCAAACATAAAAATTCCCTCCAACAAAAAATGTGAAATGGAGTTGATAGCTTTTTTAGAAACATAAATGTAATCAACAATGATGATAATGGTACTCATCAATTTCCCATACACGATACATAATGAGTAATTTCAAACCAATTTTTCTTAAATTTTGTCTAGGCTTTATTTAATTTGAAAGGGAAAGACAGATTGGTCAACTAAATTACACAAATGGCTGATTAGAACCACTATATGTCAAGTAAATTAAAATACGTTATTATAATTAAAAATGAAATAATGAAGAAGAAATTGGACAAGAAAACAATAAAGAGAATTTTAATTTTTTTCGATTTTTTTTCGTGATTATTTTATAAGTCGATATGATAAAAATATTCATTTACATTCAAAAGTTTTGAAGCTCTTTCTTTTTTTTTCTCTCTCTCTCTCTGACATTTTTATCTACAGTGAAATATAAAGTGAAAATTAAATCCTTTAAGAAAGACACGAAGTAAAACAAAAATTCAACTGAAATTATTCTTTTATATCAACAATACTATATCAAAATATATCAAGGCACATTTATTTGGTCCTTGGTATTATTCAACTGATTCAAGAGAGAAACAAATTTTCTCAATATCACGAGGGAGATCGACATGAAAATAAAACACTTTATTTGCTAGTAAAGGAAAATATTAGGTTATATCCATAAATTAGTAATATCAAATGCTAGCTTGTATACTAGGCAATACCTTGGATGAAAATATTTTCAAGATCGATGAGAAAATAAACATTTTATTAGCTAGTAAGAGAAAATATTAGGTTATATCCACAAATTCGTAATAACAGATGCTAGAATATACACCAGGTAATAACAAAGATGAAAATATTTTCATGTCCAATAGTTTAAATGTAAAAATTTTTACACATAAAACATTGCCGAAAATAAAATTCTCTTATCGTTTGCTACTTTTTAAAATTAAAATGAGAATATCATCTAAGCCAAACGACATTTAAAAACAGCCGAAAGCTAATTTCCTCCATTAACGTTCTTAAAGAATGATACAAAACTTAAATAAACACTTCATGTTAGAAACTCATATGGTAAATAAATAAAATGATTCAAATTATTTATAATATTTTCAGTCAATAGGAATGGTAATGTTTACAATAAAACGTTCTTAGCAACATTGTTATGTCATTAAAAAGGTTAACAGCTTAATAAATTTGTAAAAAAAAAAAAAAAAAAAAAAAAAAAAAAACTTATCTTACGCTTACAATTTTTTGAAAAAATAATTTGTTTAATAAATTTGACCTTTATACGCATAAATTTAAGAAATTGTTAATTTTATTTTTAGAGATTAACGAATTACATATTTCATTTGTGAAATAATGCTGAGTATGACTCTGAACAAATTTAGATTAATCGATATGGAACAAAAAAATTACTTTAAATATTCTCACAAAATTGATTCCTTACGTTGAAAAACATACCCTTCCCATTCTTAAATGAATTTCTTTTAGAGCCATTTAATACATACACATAAAGCGTACACATAAACACATAAAGCGAATACATTTATATTAAATCCATTTTCTATTATCTATCAAATAAAGCCTTTATTATTTTTGATAAACAATAACCATAAATTATTTTTTCAAATTCTTTATTTACAAATGCAAAAATATAGAACCGAGGTTTTTACTATTTTAATGAAAATTTTCATAAATATGACAAAAAGTAATGAACTGGATAGAGAGAGTTTAAGAGATTGACTCATTTTAAATCAACTAACATGCGATAAAACTCAAGTGAATAAATAATAATAACATACATAAACAGTTTGATAAACAATTCTTTGTTAACAAACAATAACAGCAATTAGAATCCATCTACTTTTGAAATGGTACAAAGAAAGGCATCGTATTCAACTTAACGAGCAGTAAATGTTTTTGAAATAAAAACTAACATTATTAGTAGATGAAAACTAAAATTAGTTAGTAGATGAAAAGATTAAAAGAAATACTACTTGTTAAGATAGGACGTGAACTTAAAAACACGTTACACCTTAGTGCATTTCTTATTATGGACAATATTAAAATAACACAAAATGAACAATACTAAAATTACTGCTATTTTCCCAAATGTGTATTATATTTAAAAAATAAGCTCTAAAATAACATACCTTTTCCTGATAACCATTTATAGCAGACAGATCTGCGTTTAATCATAAACAGAAAGGTTTAAAAAGCATTAATTTAGGATTAAAAGATTCAGCAGACAGTAGTGTTTCGCCAAGAGGAGTTATGGATGTGAAATGCACAATAAAACCCCATCGTACAAAACATTTCATATCACTTTAAATCTCTCGCCGAAAAAGTTTTAAAAGATAAAAAGATCAACATCCTTCATTTTTTTAGACAGGAAAAAGAAAAATAGAAAGGATTGTTGATTTCAGTAGAATTTTTAGACTCGGTTCCCGCAATTCGTTTGGGGCATTTAAAGAAAAGAAATCATCACAACAACAAGTACGGATATTACTCAAGTTGTTTTCATGAAATCCAACCACAAAGTTGAATGAACTCTTTTTAATACATTGAATGAAAAACGCCCGATTTTAATTTTAATTTCCGGTTATTTATGGGAAGATTGTGTAAACATAGATGTTTTTAATGGTATCTAATTACAAGTATTGATAATAGCAACAAAAGAATGAATTAAATTTCACATTATTTTTGAAAGTAAGCTCTTTAACCTGCGATAATAATATACAAACCGTACCACGTAAAATTATATGTTTATAATGAGATGAAAGTTATTTATTTAGTAAATGAAATGAATTGAAGAAATTCTAAAGGTATATTAAAACTCATACAATAAAAAAAGTATACAATGTTGCTTTGAATAAATTATTTTGAATAAAAATTCAAGCAATAAAAAATCAATTTAATTCAATAGATTCATGATTCCACAAGATAAAAAATTGAAAATGAGAATTTTAATGATAAATTTTGAAATATTACCTATTAGCTTGGTTAAAGAATTGAGGAATATGTTTGTAGCTATTACATCTTTTGAAACATGCATCGATCCATTAAATTTAACAAAATAAGCCTTAGATTTTATTCTAAGACAATAAAGACCTCTATCAATCGTCCCTATACAATATCCTGTTTTAATCTGTCCAATTTTGTTTCACATTTTAACAATCCACATGTTAATTATTTATTTTATTTTAAATACTTTGTAAAAATATAAATATTTTTTTTTTTAATATTTATATCACGAAAAAAGTAGTTAAAGGACTCACACTCTTGAATATTTTACCACAATTATTATTTAGATTTTCTTTCAAATATAAGAATTTAATTATAATAAAGAAGAATTATATAGTGATATTAAATTTTCAACGAATATAACATTACAAATTTACAATAAATGTCAGTTTGGAATAAGACATAATTTGTTAATGAATAATTAGTATTAGAATTTATTACAAAGAAGGAAGTGTATTTTAATAGAGAGTTAATTATTTTAAAATAATTTAACGAATGAGAATTATATGGCGATATTTTTTTAATATGTAACTTCAAAAGTTATATTAAAAACGATTTAATTTCTTAATGTTTCAATGATGATGTAAGCAAATTCTATGCATTTACATAAAAAAATAATATTTAGATTATAATAGTGCTCAACAAAAGTATTCTTTGAGAACAATTGTAAATAACCATTGGAAAATAGAAAAGAAAAATAGCAACACATTATTAAAAGTTGATTTTCTGAGATGCTCGTGCAGATGATACAATTTCAATTTTCCGCCTAAGGGTTTTTGTTGACGACACACCTCATTCTCAAACCAATATCATGTTCTAACATGATAAAAAAAAAGACTTTAAAGAATTATTTTATTGGAGTTTTTCTTCCGCCATTAAAAAACACAACCTGCATATGACAACACATAAGACAGAATTTAACAACTAAAAGTGGATTTCAATCCTTAATATTTGTATTTTTTCGGATTTTATTCGATCAACGACGTCCGGCATAAATTTATTCATGTATAAATATTTCAATGCAAAATTCTGGGAAAGAAATTGCCCTCCAATATTTTGCTTGAAAACACGTATGGTTGCCTAGTGTCTTAATTGCGATTTAAAATGAAGAAAAAAATGTTTTAATGAAGCGTCAGTTGTACATAAATGAAAAAAAAAATCATTTTACAGATAGTTAATGTAACTAATGTAATAAAAATCAAAGCGCAAAAAACAGAGATTTATTAAATATATTTTTAAATACAGCAGAATTTCCATGGTCCAGTCTCTATCTACTGAAGTATCTATTAACCGAGACGATACCACAAAACTCTTTTATAGTTTTTTTTTGGTTGTTTGTTTGCTTTCTATAAAGATAAAAATTCGAAGACATAAAAAATGGCTTTCGAGAAACAACTGCAGAAGATATTTAAAGTGGAAAGTAAAAATACAGTTCCATTCTTAAGAACTTGAATGAAGATGCTATGAAAAATTAAGTATTTTAATGAGAAAAAAAAATGGCACAGTAAATGTTAGCTTTGCTGGGGTGAAAAGGATATTTTTAACGAACTATTCGAAAAATTCAAAATCAATTTATGTTTAATGTTTTAAAGTTTTAAAATTTGATAATACAAGCGGGATTTAATTTTATAATTACAAATAAAAAATGTTGAAAAATCTTTTCAAAGAAAAGAAGTTTTGTTGTATAATCTAGTCTTGCAAACAATTAAATACTAGAAATTCAATTCTGAATTCAAGTTCGAGTGCACGAATAAAAAAAAAATTTCTTTTGTTATTCTTTGATACTACTAGCGGATTTATTTTTGACATTACAAATAATCAATTTTGAAAAATCTTGTCAAAGGAAAGAAGAAATTTAGTTTGAATTGAAACAAAGCTTTGTTACCAAACGAAATTCAATTCTGAACTTGATATGGATTAATCACCATGCACAAAAAAAAAAAATCCTTTTTAATATGTATTATGTCAGAACATAATGTTATTCTGGGAATGAGCACCAACAAAAATCCGTAGGCGAAAAATTGAAATTTCATTATCTGTACTTGCATCTCAAAAAATCAGCTTTTAATAGCATGTTGTCATCGCCTTTACAAAAGCTCTGATTAAAAAAATAAGTTAATGACTGCAGCAAATAAAACCTAGAAAAATGTCATTTTGAGCACATAATTAGATGAAATGAAATAAATAGGAAATGTGATATTTTTTGAAACAATGAATGCGAGATAAAGTTTTTCGGATCGTTTGCAATACTAAAGTGACCCATTCAATGAAACGATTAAAATGAATAAAAAAATAATTTAACTTGCACGAGCCCGTGGTGCCTGGCCGTTCAAGAAATTACGCTCTGGCATGATACATTGAAATATATTTCATTATTATTATTATTATTAGCTGCTGCAGGCTCTATTACCCTAATTTTCGAATAATTTGAAGCGATTATGTTCACATGTTCACAGTGAGTTTCAATAACTAAGATTCTACAACACAGCAGACTCGTTACTCCGACACTCCCACTAGACAAACGCGCTTGCTAGAACATGCTATTGGATGATGAGTCATTCATTTTTTCCTTTAAATACGTAAAGCTCTCGCCCAACAATACATGATTTATCAGCTTAACGTGTTCCTACTCAACACTTATGCAGAGTATTATTTTGCTTTTTAGTATATCGTTGGCTTATTTTGTTGTACGAAGAAAAATGTATCATTCGATGATTCAATGATGTTTATGAGTTCCGATATTTACCCTTATAATTCGAGCGGTGTTTGAATTATACTGCTTATAATATACTGAAAAATTTTAAAGCATGAAACAAAATCTTCGAAAAACAAATACAAACAGGGTCCGACTTAGCCTAGTTGAGGTCCGGGGCAAAAACTTTTTGGGGCCCCCTCTATTTTACTACTTAAGTAATTAAAAACATATATTAAAGAAGGAAACGTAAAACAAAATTTACTATTCGATTTGAGGTTCCCACTTATGTGGGGGCCCGGGGTAACTGCCCCGTATGCCCCTGTCTTAGTCAGGCCCTGAATACAAAACCGTTTTGGGGAATTTCACAGGTCAATTAACTTCTGAGCTTAGAATTAAACTTCTTCATTGATTTACTTTTTATGTAAACACTATAAATTAATAAATATCCAACGACAAAAAACTACAGCACTGATTTACTTTTTGCAAACACTATAACTTAATTATTGTTTATGTACTCAAGCGCGTCAAGTAAGGCACAGGATAATTTTCTTTAAGAAAATTAATAAATATTACCTAATACTAATGACACCTGACACAAATTCGTGGACGAATTAATGTCATTATTCGTTCACACTAATCAACTTTTCGTTTTTAATAACCATAACACTTCTACTCTGTTTTCCTCCCCCCACCTTTTTTATGACTCTCAGACACTTTTAACAACACACAAAAAAAAATCGTAAAAAAGTACAAAAAATGAATCATTGACATTCTAAATAAATGCTTCTTATTGTTCTCAGCTGAGAGACACCGATGACGATTTTTTTCTAATGAACAAGGACGACTCATTTTTCCAGGCAAACCGAGCGCCTGACATAAATTCCCGATGACAAAAGCACCGCACTTTTTATATTCATGGACCGCCCGTAGAATAGTTTCTTAATATAATCTTTCTGAGGCGGAATTTCTTCATTTCTCGGAATAGAACGAGTTCTGCAACCTTCTTCGATTGTTCGGGTAAAAAAAAGTAGTTTTGGTTCTTTTTCCGAAATAATTTCCAATACTTTTACTGCATTTTTTCGGAGGATGGTTGGCATTGTTTTCTTTTCACACGCTATGCGAAGCGATTTATTAGCCGATTGCCCGTCGAGCTTTAAACAGCGAGTAATAATAAGACATAAGTCGTTTTTCCGGTTTCAAAGCTTTAAAGTTTCGGATTCTGAACCTCAATTTTTCCTCGTCAGCTTCAATTTCCTTCATGAAAAAGAACTAGAATTGGAATTAATTAAAAGGAATCAAAAGTAAACAAATACTTGTTCCGAAACCATTCTTACTTTCTTTTAAATTAAATGGTTATGTTGAAAGTTAATTCTTGGCGAAAATTTTGGCGAAATATTTCTTTCAAACTATTTTATTTCTAAACAGTTTTCTTTATAAAACTTTTCGAATTTGGCTTCTATTTTCCTTCTTCGGGAATTTGTCTTAACTTTTGTATCTGTATTTGAGTGGACAATGGACCCCATTAGACACTTTTGGAAATTATTTGGTTAGAATCATGAAAATTTTTCTATGCATATGTATTAAAATATAAAAACTTCAAATTTCTGTAGAAAATATTCTGAATATTTAAAAAAATTATTCCAAAATATATTATTTTTAAAAAAATTTTAAAATATTAAATTTTTTAAAATTTTAAAATATTCTAGAATATATAATTTTATTATTATTTTCTTATTATCCAATGAAAATTTATTTGGAACGAAACCACGCATAATTTTTCAATACCAATTAAATGCTAATTAAAAAAATATTTTAATTTTCATAGAAATTTTATAATTTTTAAAATTCTTCTAAGAAAAAATTAATTTTTAACTAGCTAAAAAAATTCGAAACGTAAAATGCATAACCTATTTTCTTTTAATGCTTGACCAAAAATTTTCATCATCAATTTCATTTAATTTCTTCAAAAAGTAATACATCTGTAATATTTCGACAATATGTGAAGTTAATTACAATATCACTTAGAGGAAAGTCATTAAGATATTTTTTTCTTCTTAATCCTTCAAATATTTATTTTATTGAACAGTTCGTTTTACAACACTATTTTGAATATATACATATATTTTGGTAATGAAATGACATTGTGCAATGTTTTTTGATAAGGGGCCAGATTTCTATAGTAGGCGTGCAAGTGTGGAGTTTGTTTAGAGTGTCCAAACCCCTTTCAGTTGACCAGTTAATGTAAAGACAGCTTTTTACCAGTTTCTTCAAATCACATGCAGCTATGGGTGTTTCTAAGAAACGAGTTGAGGATGGGCACCTGAGAGGTTACACAGCAATTGAATTATTGTTTAAAAAATAATAGAATTTCTAGTTCAGGGAACATCCATTCTTTATTTTTTTAAAGCTGCTATTCTTCCCCCCCCCCAAATTATTTTCAAATATTTTCCACAATTTAAAAATAAATAAATAAGTTGAATATTATTGGATCAACCTAAATTCGAATTTAAAATATTTCGAATTCATATATTCATTCTCCGCTGTATCATTCTTTAGTAACTCAAATTTGAATTATCGCAAAGAGGAAACTTTCAAAACGGAGGGGATGAAAAAAAAAACATATCAAATTTGAATTTAAATCTAATTTCAATTTAAGAGTTTCCAACTTAAATTTAATTCAAACTTTTTTCATGGGAAAAAAAAGGGAGGGGAAGAGAGAAAGCTCAACCCCTCCGATACCAAACGATTCCAACCCCAAGCCTCTCCCTCGTTATATATCTGTATGTACACACCTTTAATCTGCAACACCTCCTTTACTGCACCCCCTTCACCTAATTTTCGTTTGGAGCTTCATGCCATAGAACGTGATCGATCGATTTTTACCGAAAGCACCACCTAGATGAGATTTGAATGACTGACAAAGCGCCAACTGTTTTGGGAAGGGCTGACACAACATCACTCTCCCCCACCCCTTCTCCAACCTCCACCCCAAGACAAAATGCTCATGATAAATTGGCTTCTTAAAACGAGGTACGCGCGTGTTTTTTTTTTAACATCGAAAGAAGTTACAACTTACAGAGAGGGAGGGGGAAAAAATAGTAGAACATTTCCCTCCCACCTCATGTTTGGACGCCATGCACACGCCGGAAGTGACGTCTCCTGTTATTTCCTGTCTTTGGAGACAGGAAAAGTGGATCGGCTGAGACAAAAGACACTGCGAAAGAGATGCGGAAATGAAAAAGAGACGGATTTTGCACAAGTGATCATTTGAGCTCAGTAGGAAACACAGTAGACTGGTAGGAAATCTCTTGAGGTTATTCAAAGAAATCTTATCAAGCACAAAGAAGTAATAACATTGATACAAAACTAATACGTTACAATGCTGCTTGAAAACTTTATTGTCATTTTTTTAAGTAAATAGCAAAGCCTTTTCAAGAAATAAAGAAGCCTATAAGCATATAAACCCCAAAAATTCAAAATTAATGTACCTCAAATGTTGACTTGGATCTTGGCCATAGATGCACAACTTATGGCCAGCGTAGCTTTTGAAGTTGGCCCGCGAATGTTGTTAATAAAATAAGAATAATTTCAAATCAAATGAGACTTTTTCAAATAAGCAGGGGAGGATCTGATACGAAAACGATTCTACATCAAAATAAATAATTTACAGTTGTTTATTAAGTTTATTTACTTTTTATTAAGCGTCTTTTCAGTTTGTTCTCTTCATGGCTACCTGCGTGTACGAGTTTTCGTATAGAAGCTCGCGGACGTGATCGCAGGAAACCAAGGTTTTCAGATTTTGAAGAGTGCCAAAGAAAGATGATGTATTTTCTTCTAAATTTTCTGTTGATGTAAATTTAGTGGATGAGAGTATGCAATTAGCCTTAATTGGTATACGAAATTCTGATTTTTCCAGACATCAATTTAAAAAAAAAACGATATTAGAATTTTATAAGGACTCACTTGAGGAATTTTTATGCTTAAAGCAAAATGCAGCTGCATGTGCAACTTTATTTGGCAGCTCTCACATTTGTGAGCAAATTTTCTCACTAATGAATTTAAATCAAAAATAAGAAATAGAATAGCAGATGAAAACTTGTCGTCTGTTTTACGTATTGCCACAACCAATCTTAAGCCCAACATAAAATCAATAGATTCAAACATTTATTTTTAGCCATCTCATTAATTTGCACTAATTTTGATTACTTTTTTTTCGAAATTTAAATTGTGTTCTCTCAAAAATTACAAAAATTTTTCCTCTGTTATTCTATTTTAAGTTTGTCACCTTTTTAGCAGGGATATTTTTTGAGGTAAAATATTTTAATCATATCTATAATGTTTGGGTTTTATACATTTATCTATTGCATAATGTGTACATGTGTAAAATAAGTAAAGTAATAATTGTAATTCCCATTTAAAAAAAAAGGTGTTTTCACGTTTATAACATGTTTTAACATTCAAGTGCTGTTTTGGCCCTCGACATGATCCTTTTTCATATTTTGGCCCTTCATATTGAAAAGGTTATGCATTCCTGATTTTAGCGAAAGACTAAAATGTTTCCTGACTTTTAATTTTGTACTGAAAGAATGTTATACAGTACCAGATTTTTGAAAGAAAATTCATTTTAAAAACGAAGTAAGCTATTAGGAAATCTCAGCAAATATTCAATAAAATCTTACGAAAAAAGAAAGGATAGCATTTATGTAAATTATTTTGACAAGATGTCACTAGAAATTTCGTAACTATCTTTCTGCAATAAAACATAAACTTTTTTTTGTACTATAAGACTTAATCTTCGTGATTAAGAAATCCAAATGAAGCATTTCAAATGAAACGGCCAGATGAAAAATCAAAATTTTCTTCTGGCCGTTTCTTGTATTGAAAGCCTTAGGAAATTGCCTCATCCCCCCCCATTCTAAGTGTTAATATTGGCTCAGTAAGAAACAAAGTAGATAAGAAGGAAAATTTCACCAATTATTCAACAAAATCTTATTAAATATACATAACTATGAATAGAATTGACGCAAACTAGTTTGAAACAATGCTGCACGAAATTTTACTATCAACTTATCAGCAAATCAATCATAAACTAATTTTATTAAGAATGCTAATGTATGAGACTCGGGAAAATTGAAATTATTTACTGACGAAAGCCTCAATTTCTGCAAGCTCATAACTTACATAACTTACACTGAATGTTTATTTAATTATTTACTTTGAATAATCTATTTATTTAGTCTACACCTTTGTTTAACATCAACGAGTGGACAGAAAATTTCCTAAAAACAACTACTTGTAAGCTCATTTCAAAATAAAATTGCTATAATGAAACTGAAATATAAATCTAAATAAATAATGCTTTTATTTATATTAAAATAATGAAGAAAATATGTTCCGTGAAGATTAGAAATTATATTAGAAATATAATTCAATTATATTAGAAATGATATTCAATTATATTAGAAATGATATTTTATTACATTCAATTTCGGAAAATAATGACAATTTAATTAATTAATTAATGAAAACAATCTCATGCGGTCAGATGAAATCCAGAATTTAGATTGTGAAATACTTAAAATTTTAATTAGTTACATAATATTAATTATTATTCGACGCATTTTGAAACATATTTGAACACAATTTATTACTTTGCATCAAATATATAATCATTTATCTAAATAAACCTATTTAGTAAGATTACAGAAAAAATTAGGTTGCAGTAACCTCAATTATAAATGCACGAAGAAGCAAAAATATAGATAGATGTTGCAGGTTTTTCTGTACAAAATAACCATCGTTACCTGAATGATTTTGAGCACAACATTAAATGTATTTACATAAATATCAGACGAGGGTCTGGCAAAGGGGTAGTGCCTCTTCCCTGTAATCTGGGTGTCTTGGGTTCGAGTCCCGGTTAGGGTATGGATGTTCTTCTATGTTCTATCTATAAGATAAGTGACTGTGCCTCCATGTAAAAAGGCGGCTTTGCAAGCAAATGTTATGAGTGTGTAACTAAAGTCGTACTATTGGTCCTTGTTGATGCTACTTGAAACAAGAGACGCTCACTCTACGGCTTAAAATCTGCTGATGTATCAGCGGGGCTTGTCCACGGCAAGTGCCATAAATAACAACAGCACGATTGAGAAATATGAGCCGAAGATAAAAAGTTATGAATTGTATTATCTAGAAGCATTTTAAATGACTTATTCAAAAGAAATAGTAAACTGATACGCTGCTGCTCGTTACAACCGAAACACAAATATAGGTCAGTTTTCTTTGGAAGTGCTCCATGAATTCTACCTCAAGAGATAAATGCAACAGCTTCACTCAGACGAAAAGAAATTGCTACACTTCCTTTTTATAAATGTCTTCGGTACACAAACATAGCTAGTTATGTTAGTCAAATCAAACTATTGCACAACAACAACAAAAATAAATAAATACTGATTGTGAAGTAAAACGATATTATTTTTTTTACCAAAAAGCTAATTATACCTTTCTAATATATCTTCTCTTTCAATGAACTCCAATAATTGAAAGACTATATTCTCTATATATCTATAAAAAATATATGCTCCCTAAATTGTTTAAAGCGTTTGTTGAAGCAGAAGGAGTATTCTTTTCAAATTCTCTGAGAAAAAAAATGTCAACAAAAGACTGATGAGCAAATTGACGGTTTCAGCTTCATCCCAGACAATGAAAGTAAAGAATTCTGGAACTGGGTAACCATCAAGTACTCAAAACCACACAATGCAATCGAATAGAGTAAACTTGTTCAGCAAGCCTTTCTCGCCATAGAAAATTTAATTGCATCATCTATCTTAATTATTATAACTATAATTATTCGTTCAGAATAATGAATTAAAAAATGCTGCTCTTATTTTTCTTCTAGACGGTTTTATTTTTGATAAGCAAGCTTCTTGTGCAAAAATTATTCGTACATGACGGAATCATGTGAATAATAATAATAGTAATAAATATGATAAATAATGTTTTGTTTACTTTAAACGAAAACGAACGAAAACTATATGTACGTCCAAATATAATTTTTTTAAATGTATTCGTAAATGATGATCCATAGTTAATATAACTTTCAGATTTTTTTAATGAAGAACAATTTTAATTACGAATTAAGTTACGTGAATTTGTAACTTTATTTGTTTTTCAATCGTACATTTTTTTTCCATTATATTTTTTCTTCTAAAAGTTGATTCCACGTAAAAATTTTTTTTAAGGAATCGCAACCGTCATATGTTTTAGTATAAAAAAACATATATTTGTATCTAAAAAAATTATATGAAAAAAAAATTTACATTATTCACCATAAATATTATTAATAATCTCTAAATACACTTTCTGTTTTTTTAATTATTATTTTTTTTGTTTGTTTTAATAGACTCGCTATCTTTTTCTTGCACTAGTCTTTTAACTTGTTGCATGAATTTTCGCTCCGACAGATTCATAACACTTTACCAATCACATAAAAATAACAAATTAATAAATCAAATTAATGAATTAATGAATAAAAATAAAAAGAATTGTATTTGTTGTATTGAGTAAAAGTCCTTTTTAATTCATTTTAACAGAAACAAAGCGGAACAGTATTACTTAACCATTCTACCAATATTATTGGAACATTACTAGAAGTTTCATGAAAATACAATAGGGGTTCGACTGTCGGAATCATAATTACCAAGAATGATTGAAACTTCGGTTAACAGAAACTAGATAGTTCTTTCCTTTTTCCTTCTAAAATCATCTATTTGAAATTATAAGCGAAAAATAAGTCTTCGCATTTTACCATGTATTAATATTTTAATAAACTCAACAACCGATAAGAAAGGAAAATTCTGAAAATGCGATCTGAAGGAAAAGATCGTGAATGACTTTACTATTTCTTCTGCATTTTTCCAATAATTCTTTTAAAATATCCCTCTTTTTTCCAAAAAAAGAAACAACAAAACAGAAACGCAACAGCTGTATACTTTGCATTTTCACAATGATTCTTTAAGAACATACACTCCACCCTCATCCCCCCCCATTTCTTCAACAACGCGAAATGAATTTTTGTTTATCTTTTTCCTTTTTAAATAACTTCTAAAGTTTATGAAAATACACCTCTTGATGGCAACATCGTAAGCAATCACATCATGAAAATCGACGCCAACGGCGAGGAAAAAAACTCATTTATTGTTTATTATTCAAAAATATAAAATACTGTTTGGATTTTCTGGTATGGATTGGCTTCACAGAAAACTCAATTGATAGACAATCAAGATTCTACGATGATAAACCTTTTTCAAAACAGTTCAGCAATAACGTTTAAAAAAATAAACAGCAATTAAACAATGTCGTTTAACACTGAAATTACATTTACATAATGAACGCCGAGTTAATTTATCCAATTAACTTCAAAGCTAATATAATTTCCAATTAATGGGTTCCACATAATAATATGTACCGAGAAAAAGTTTTAAATGATGGTATATATCTAACGACATAAATTGATGATGATTCCAGCCATGAAAAATGTTCTGGAAGATGGATGAAAAACATCTACCGCGATTATTTATATATGTATTAAATGATGATAGGATTATCATCATACGTTGAAGAGGGAGATAAGAAGATTTAAACAGGTGGAATGGATAGGACTGCGCAGAGGATCAAGTCAAAATATGACATGCAGTTATTAGTGTGTGTTATAAATACTCCCCCCCCCGCCTCTTCTCAGTCTCTAAGCAATGCAATATGTTTTTAATATTAATTCTGAATATAGAATCTGAATTAGCGGTTTCAAAAAGGAGATTAATGTCGGCAAAGAATGTAGTTTATTTTTATGAGCCCCACATTTATTTGGCGATTTCCATAATTACGCCAAGATTGGCAAACTCTATAATACATAGCCAAAATTTCGACAAAATAACTGCAATCCTGGGCTTACTTGGAGATTTATAGAATTACGCCAAGATTGGCAAGCTCTATAATACATAGCCAGGATTTCGCCAAAATGATTGCAATCCTGGGCTTACTTGGCGATTTCTAGAATTACGCCAAGATTGGCAAGCTCTATAAAACATAGCCAAGATTTCGCCAAAATAATTGCAATTTTGGCTTACTTGGCGATTTCTAGAATTGCGCCAAGATTGGCAAGCTCTATAATACATAGCCAAGATTTCGCCAAAATGATTGCAATCCAGGGCTTACTTGGCGATTTTTAGATTACGCTAAATTTGCCAAGCCGACTTGTCAATCGCTCAAGTAGCAATGGTTTGTATCTTTTAATGAATTACCTGGAAGATTGTAAAAATCAATTAAATTTTATTGATATAAAAAGGCTTATAATACTGAAAACATTTAGAAAAATTAAGCGTTTAAATAAAAAAAGAATAAACTTAAAGAAATTTAAAAACACGGAGATAAAAAAAAATGTGAAAAAGGATCGCCTGTCTGTCCTTCCACTTAAGATGCCAACTAGAAAACTCCTAAAATAACAAGGGAGGGTACCAAAGTTTGATAACTTTTTTCTCTTTCAAACTTTTTATTAAATATAAGGAAAGTATATTAAATAAATAAAACAAAAATCTCACTGACACTTAAATAAAAAATAAAGTAATAGTAGCAACGAATGCATTTAATTCTATGGAAATATATCCACCCTATTAGTATACTTTGCACATAATAAATGTAAATTTCACACTCAGCTTTTCACTGCATTTATTGGAAACGAAAGATTATTATGGAAATATTAATTCTTTTATTTTTCCTCATGTAGTTATAAATGTAACGCTTAGTTACTTTGAGTGTGTGGAAATGTGTTAGAAAGGAAAGAAGAAAGTATTTTTACAATAATCTGAGTAAACTAGAAGTGTCCATCTTCTAATTCTCTATTATTCTTTTTAAAAAAATATCACTGATCTGATTGCTACAAATCAGGCAAATGATTTAGAAGAAAATATAAAGCACATCAATAGAGACCTTAGAATATTTTTTTAAAAAAATTATTTGCCCATACATTTTAGATCTAATAATTTTGTAACATTAGAACTTTTGTTTTCTTGCAGTAAGGTCTCTATCTATAATATTGCCGTGCACTCAAATCAAAACTAATCACTAAAATTGGATTAAAACAAACAATGATACACAAACTGGGGAAAAAATGCTATAGCTAGTACAAATTTAAAAAAAATGGTGAATGGAAATATGAAAAATAATTTGTAACTTGATCCACGAAGAGAAAAAAACTATTCAACGGCATAAATATAAAATAATAAAAATTGCAGACCTCAAATCATTGGCCTTTGCTATTTATTAATACCTACGTTTATTCATGCACGTATAAATCACGACATTTGAACATGAGAAGAAACAAAGAAGAGTTTTATCAGTTGTAAAACTACAAAACTGAAGTAGATTTCGTAACCGTTAATGACACAAATCAAAAGAAAGGTATATTTTTAACTCTATTCAAAGTTACAAATTGCACTGGATGATTATATATACTTATTCTTTTGCATTTTGAGCAAAATTAAAGCATTTCTATTCCTCTTTCTTACATACTAGTGTATAAAGTATGTTTAGTATATCTTTAGTATACAGTGATCTTTTTGATGAATTGGACATAAAGTTTCATTCACATTTACAAATTCGGAGAAAAGACATGATAGCAAATTTCATTAACCTCTTATCTGATTTATTTTCTTTGCTGGCGAATAAGATGACACTTTCTATTTTAGGAATATTTTCTTATTTTGTTTCAAATGGAAATACATGACTTATCAATGTATTCGAAGTAATTTTCATATTGAATTAAAATTATTTTGAGAGGTTTATTTTTAGCTTACAGTTATCAAAATTCAATAGATCGATGCACCTACGGCATACGGGCAAACCTGTTAAGGGGTTAATTTTGCATTTTTGAATTGCCAGGTTTACATACTTCATACAAATAAATAGATTCATAGACTGTGTGATATTACGGATTTGTTCAAAATTTGATATACATATACATTTTCGATGGTTAAAATATACACCGTTTTTTTAACCTCGTTTTTTGCGTTTTTCAATTAATGTGTCCACATATAAAAAATATTTATATAATCCTAAAATATTCCTCATAATTTCATTAATGTGTAATATAATTGATAGCGATTTAAAAAATTTTGTTTAAATCTTCAGTTTACGAATTTTGAAGACGATAATTCATGAAATCCTAGGGGTCGAATTTTTCGACAATTACAATAATATCTCTTCATTTACAATAATAATAACAGAATAATAAAGAAACAAACATTTAGGAATTTAGATTATTTAATTGACTTGAATCGTGTTTATACTTGAAAAGAAAAATTAATAGCGATTAAAAGTTATATAATGATTAAAAATACTTTAATTTTCAACGAAATGCATCCAAAAGCAGGAAATAAACAGTGATTACTGAGCGGAAAATATCCCAGAAGGCCATTCACCGAGTATATGTTTTCACTGTATCCGAAATGAAACCGAAATCACAATACCATCAACTTTGTTTTTAAAAGCAACGGATGCAATTTCATAACAATCTTTTAAAAAGAGGAAATACGAAATGAAAGTAAAAATTAAACAGTCAGGAAGTTTTGAAGTGTTAGAAAAAACAGAAACAGAAACGAAAAACTTGGGTTATTAGAAATATTCCATTTTCTTAAAATAACATCTGCTAAATTATTTATTTTATCATCCGGATTCTCTATTCTCGTAGAGAAAAACGACAATTTAAATGGTTTATTGTTTATTTTGTAGAATAAGTTCCCCTGTGCAAGATAATAATAAAAAATAATTCAAACGATACATAAAGAAAATAGCCCATTTCATCCGATATTGAACATTATTTCAAAAACATCGTTTGAAGTAAGTTGAATGCTCTCAAAAGAATCCAGATCAAAACACAAGTTCACCGTGTTTTTCAAACTCATCAAATAACACATTCTATTATACTACTCTTATTCATAATATTTTCATTTAAAAACCAACTTTTTTTGAGACAATAAATATTTGTACAGAAGTTGAAAGAGCATTTGAAGAGAGACAATAAAAAAGTCAAGTTCAAGTGTACCGGAAAACAAAATTTTAATGTACTTTTGCAAAGCTTTTTATATGATTAAATCATACTTGAAGAAATGTAAGCGGCACAGTATTATAAGTGAAATAAGTTTTAAAATTTAAGATACATGAATTATTAAATAATGAATCGGTACAATTCGATTTTAACGGCAACTAAAATGAATTAAGAAAAATAGCGCCAAATTATTGAAAAACATACTCAAGCATCAAGTTATTTAATAAAAAAAAATCACCAAGCTGGCGAATTTTTTCTTGGCCCTTTTTGCCACCTTAACAATCGACAAGTACCAATGTAATTTTTACTAATATGTCATACCAGATAGACTGGTGAAATGCAAATGCCACATACTTAATTCTCTATACAAAAATAACCATTAACAAAGAAATAAAAGATTAAAATGAGATCTGCTATGCGTATTTCAATGTATCATGCTAGAACATCATTTCTTGAACGGCCAAGCACCATGTGCTCGTGCGAGTTAAATTATATTTTTATTCATTTTAATTGTTTCATTCAATGAGTCACTTTAGCATTGCAAATTATCCAAAGAACTTTGTCTCGCGTTTATTGTTTTAAAAAATATCACATTTCCTATTTATTTCCTTTCATATAATCACGTGCTCAAAATGACATTTTTCTAGGGTTTTTTGTGGTAGTAATTAACTTATTTTTTTTAATCAGAGCTTTTTGTAAATGGGATGACATGATGTTATTAGAAGCTGATTTTTGTGACGTGCTCGTGCAGATAATAAAATTTCAATTTTTCGCCTGCGGTTCCCCCCCCCCCAACGGATTTTTGTTTACATTATTCCAAAAATAACATGTTCTGACATGATAAAAAGTAAGATAAAGATAGTTCCAAATTTCAAACAAAATTTCACCTTAGAATCACTGTTCATATGGACATGATTTGTGCTTTCAATATAACGGCTCTTCAATCGCGATGTAAGGATTTTGAGTTAGGGAAAAGTGGGATCACATTTCGCTCTCGTCCTCTGACTACGGACAAAACATTCTGACTCAAAAAAAGCTTTCTTGTTGCTTAAAAGTGGGACATTTAATGCAAATAACTAAACTCTTCTTTTTAAATTATTATTCTGCCTTTTAATTTAAAATGATGGTAATGCTGACGACAAATTTAGCAGAATTGAAAAAAATACAAGATATTCTTATTGTTTTTTTTTAAAAAGTAATCATGATTCATTAGCTAGTGACAAGGTAAAATGACACTATGAGATTTAAAGAATTTTATCGGAATGCCAGGTTTAACCCCTTAACAGGTTTGCCCGTATGCCGTACGTGCATCGATTTATTGAATTTTGATAGCTGTAAGCTAAAAATAAACCACTCATAATGATTATAATTCAATATGAAAATTACTTCGAATACATAAAGTAATGTATTCAATGGATTTCCATTTGAAACAAAATAAGAAAATATTTCTAATATAGAAGGTGTCATCTTATTAGACAATAAAGATAATAAACCAGTTAAGTGATTAATATTGAATTTAATTAAATAGAATTTGATTTAAAGAGTCGAAAATCTTTGTGCTGATCAGTAAAATTTTTATATTTTTACTTACAAATCGACCCAACCAATTTTTCTTTTCCCTTTCCGTTTTTATAGTCATAAGCTGATTATACAAATTAAATCGTATAGATTTTTTTAAAATTTCAACTGAAAAATTCTGTGTTTTAATTGTATGTCAGTTGATTAAAATAATTAAATGCTTGAAGGATTAAGATAGATGAAAATTGTTTAAATCGATGGATTTCATGAAAACGTATTTTAATCTCTTCGCCTTGTTTCAGCTTTCTGCATTCTTTCTGTTGACTATTAGATTGAATCAATTTAAATATCTTTGAATAGGAATAAAAATTATTGAAAAATAAGATAATGTTATATGAACACTGCGTAACGAAAAATTAAAAATACAATAATCCAGATTTACGAAAAATATTTCATTCTTCCATTCTTAAAGGTTGAACCTGCCGTATCCAAGCAAAATAATTCGACAGATTAAAATATTACAAATGATAACAGTATTAAATTTTTACTTTAATAAAATATATTTCATTCTTATGAAAGATAAAAATCATAATTATTATAAAAGTACAAATTAATAGCATCAGTTGTTTCTTCAGTATTTTAAATTATTTTTCTAAACTGTACAGATACTTCATATAATTCTTTCACCAAAGAAAATCTTTAAAAAATACAGGTTTCACTTTCATTCGCGTTCAGCGTAAACTTTTAATATTAGACAGTATACAAGCCGTTTTCGATTCCACGCCATTCATTATCTTAAACAATTCGTTGTTTGGAGAGCTCACATCAAAACAATTTCACAGACATTAGCACTGTCATTAATGATTTAAATAAATAAAATTCTTATCATTTCCGATTAGACAGGATAATGAGAAATTTAAAGAAAAATGTGAAAGGGGAGGGGTGAAGTTCAGATAATAAAATCATACAGTGCTCCTATATCAAATACATGCAAACGTGTTGTAATTTATAAGTCGTTTTTAAAGTAAAATCTTATATAGCTTTTAATAATTTGTTTTATTTATGATTACTGACTTAAATTTAAGAATTTCACCAGGCATATAAGGTTTGAATACGAAAATTCATTTGCGTCATACATACGGAAAACAGGGTCAACTCCATAATATTCTGTGTTCTTTTTTTTTAGTGAAATTATTATGCCCCCTCCTTCTCTGTACATATAGTTATATTGGTTTGATCTGCAGTAGAATCAAAGTAATAATATATATAATATATATTAAAATATAAATATAATTTATGTTTAAATGATCTCCATGATGGTTATGAGATTGTCTTTTCATTCGTCGAAATACTATATAAAGGAAAAGAGAACAATTCTCTTTCGCATTTAGTCCAGTGTTTTTCGGTGGCTTTCCATTTTATTGTGTTGCAGTCGGCAGTTGCAGTATAACACTCAAGCCATATAATCTTTTCCATTTAATTTTATGATTGGAAATTAACTTTCATACATGCTTGGAGGGCGTTACGTGCCGTGGCAAAGATTGAACATTCTTGAAACCATATTTATTGTAAATAGGCATTTTACTTTGTTTAGATAAATCCTCCAGATGTTTATACAAATAAAACACTGGTCAGTAAATTCCGCAATTTTTTACTGTAATTTATATATTTATTTAACCACTTTATATAGTAGTTGTGCAGATATTGAAAATGTGATCGATCTATTTCAATATGCCTATTTAACCTGGTGCATTGAACAGATTCTAAAGCATGACTTGCTCACGAAAATTCTTTTGAGTTGGTTAGTTGCCCCATAGCTTTAAATCTCATTATATTTCATGGCTCGAATATGGTCAGTCAATTGATGTCCTTCTCCGAAAAGGACTGTTATCTGCTACATTTCTCCAAGTTTAATAGAGATGTTTAAAAATAGAGCACTTTCTTGTTCCAGCTACTATTGACTTGGGTGGCCAATGATTATTGCAATGCTATAATGCATTCATGGTGGCCTCGTCCTGTAAAACCCTTACCACTCGAAGAATTTGATAATCCTATAGTTGTAAAGAAATTCATCAAGTTCACTCCGGGGACACAGATTATCTCTAAGAGCTTGAAGCTCCCTTCGTAGACAGGAGGCAGAAGACTGTATATATGACAAAGAAATATTCTATAATCTACGAAATGAAAAAGCTCTTCATTTAGAGAGAGGCAGATAATTCTAGATGACAGAACAGGTAAGAGGGAGCGGTGAAAGTTCCGCGACCTCTGCTTGACCTTGGGCACGTAGAAAAGTGAAAAGAGAGAGGAGTGGAAAACAGGTCTTCCTCCCTCCGCAGGATATCCTGTACGGGATCACGGTTTCTTGCGGTCACCGGAATTTCAAGCATTCCCTTCGGACTGCGGAAACTAAGCCATTGTGGCCTCATGCTCTTGATCGCCAGAGTTCACAGACTTCTTTCACAGTCACTCTGTCATCGGGAAAACTCAATTTTTCCAATTTATTTCAATTAATTAACACAAAAATATTCAGCTGTATTTTACAGACGGTTTCATAAATGATTCTTCCAAAGTTCCAATGTCAATTTTTTTTAACTAGTCGGGAGGGTTTCCCCAAAACTTTCTCGCATACTCTAATAAATTTGCCAAGTTAGAGAACACCTTATACGCAGGGCCCGACTTACACAAGTTGGGGCCCAGGGCAAAAACTTTTTTGGGGTTCCCTGTGCTTTACTACTTTAGTAATGAAGGTCATTCTTTAAAGAAGGAAACGTAAAATAAATATTTTATTCGATTTGGGGCCCGGGGCAACTGCCCCGTATGCCACTGTCTTAGTCAGGTCCTGCTTCTACGCCGCTGTCGTACAAAATAATTAGGAAATAATAACCTTTGATGTGAAATTAGCATTTTTACTGAATCGATCGTGTAATTCTTGGCGATTAAACCTTGATATGTGTTAATAGTATCCGAAAATCGAAGTTGTGTTTCAAACCCATTTTTCTCAACCGATTGAAACGAAAATTTGGCTTAAAATTGCACTCGCGTATACATGTTTCTGTAAGTACAGACCGACAGACAGTCAAACTATAGTTAAATTTGGCATGAAATCTGACCGATATCAATACCATTGGTGTTAATTCTGTGCACTGGACTTTATCTATTTAGCTCTCTTCGTTTTATAATTATCGTTTTAACTTAAATTAGAACAGCCGGGCAGACATACATTCTCTGGACAGAATTTATTCAATACACATCCGCAAATAAAGACCATATTTAAATTTTAATCATTTAGCTCAAAGCGTTTTTGGGTTATCTTTTGTCACCGACAGACAGTCGGGCATTTTTCAAAAATGTGCTTTTCGAAAGTAGGGCTAAATTGTGGGTGTTCCTCAAAAATTAGAGTTCCAATTTTTTGTCTATTATTAAACTATCTCTATAAAACATGTATAAGAAAGTAAAAGGATATCTATAGATTTTTCTTATTTTATATACATAAGCAAAGTCCGCTGATCGTGTTTTGAGTGTAGTAATTAGTGAATTATCTATACATAAACTTGAAGGTGAGCACCATTACTAATTCTCACCATCACGTTCAATCGCGTAACATGACATTTTCCCTCTTTATGTCCCCTGCCCTCACAAACTTAAACAAGCAACAAAGGATTGATTTTTCAGTAAAAAATATTTTTTGACAATTAATTGTTCGTATGCTTCAAGGGGGAGAGGGTTAGAATTTGTAAAGAACGAAACAGAAAAAGAAAGCAAAAGAAGAAGAAAAAAATCTCTTCAACGTTTAGTCTTTTTAAAGCATACTATGATAAAACGTAGAATAAAATGAGATCAGAATAATAAGCATATTTTAAATTTTCTTCCAAAGCGTTATCTTCTTTCTTTTTTCCCCCCTCCTCATTTTCAAATTTAAATGTCTGAAACACTCCAGATTTGTTTTTAAGTTTTTGAGACAATTATATAAAATAGATACTTAAGATTCCCTTTAACATTTACACATTTATATTTCTTGCTCTTTTAGGATGTTAAAAATCAAATTTAGTTCAAAGAAATACTAGATCTTAAGAAAATTCAACATGTACATATAAAATTAGAGGATAAATAAAAAATCTTCTCCAATTACAATTTTTTTTTTTTACTGAAAGATCAATGTATGTAATACATTAACACTTTTACTAAGGGATAGTTGAATAATTAATTTTTTCTTTTAGACCAACAGATAGAGAAATTAATGAAGAAATTGCGATTGTACATTAGATTCTTATCAAAATGGTGTGAAAGTTTAATGTGTTTTTTGGCCCGATGAATTCAAATCGGTTAAAGTGCCGACTGTCAATCCTGGGTTTACATAAAGGACAGAATGTTTTGCAAGGCCAGTTGATGGTATTAGAACACTTTAAGTTAGGATTCCAGATGTTGCAAACCAGCAACAGCAGAAATGTTCGTACTTTTTAAAGCACATACTACGTTGTTAAAGGTGTCAAAAACATGTAGCGGACATGAAATAAAAAAGATTAAAATGAAATCTGCAATGCATGTTTCAATGTATCATGTCGGATCATCATTTCTTGAACGGCCAAGCACCACGTCTTCGTGCAAGTTAAATTATGTTTTATTCATTTTAATGGTTTCATCGAAATGAGTCACTTTAGTACTGCAAACAATCGAAAATGCTTTGTCCCGCATTGATTGCTTAAAAAAAGATTACATTCCCTATCTATTTCATTTCATATAATCACGTGCTCAAAATGACATTTTTCTAGGTTTTATTTAAGGTAGTCATTAACTTATTTTTTTAATAATAGCTTTTGTAAATAAAATGGCAACGAGTTATTAAAAGCTGATTTTTTGAAATACTCGTGCAGATAATAACATTTTTATTTTTCGCCAGCGGATATTTGTTGACGCTACAAACCTCATTCCCAAATCAATATCAGGTTCTGCTATGAAAAAATTACAGTAAGCTTTATATATCGGCCGGACTTCAAATAGCATATTGTTTTATTTCAGACTTTTCCCGAAAATGAAATCAAAGAAAACTCGGGGGTCAACTTACTAAATTGCGCAATCAAAGTCAGTATTGATGTTAGTTTGCAAAATTCCTTATCTGACAAAAGTTATATCATTAAAATAATTGTGTAACAAAGATAATAAAATGCAGAATAATAATTTTTTTTAGTTTTTTTTTTTTTATTTCTTTAATTTATTGCCTCACTTTCAAGGTTTTACAGTTAAACAATTGCTACTATGAAAGCAATAAACTAAAATAAAAGCAAGTGGTTTTGAAAAAAAACAAGTGAAAGTTTAGTGCCAATCATTATACCATATGCATTTTCATAAAATTTAATATTTTAAATTATAATATGTTCAAAAAATGAGTCTTGTTCTCACAATCAATATGCATAATTTAATAAAACTCTATGATAGATATCGTTAAAAAATCGAAAATTATAAATAAAGTAATAAATAAAGTGAGGGGACTACCAACGATAGTAAATTAAAGTGAAAAAATCTTTAAAAATTCATTTTCCATTTATGGATTCAGATGACTAAATAAATTAATTTTAATTTATAAATCTGTAAAGTATGAAATTGATTTCCTCTTAATTATTACAAATAAATACAGCCATGGAATTTATAAAACTAATCGGGGAAAAATTCAGAAAATAAACACGGTCTTTAATTTGCGACAGATTTCTTACGAAATTCACAAGGTAAGGTTATGGAACACACCACGAAGATATCATTAAGAAAATTCTACAAAAAAATTTACATATTGACATTACAAGACAATAAAACCCTTATTCCTCGTTCGTGAAGCAATTTGCGGTCATATTTTAAACCACAAATCATTATGGCACAATATCTTTCCATTGTAATGCAGCAAACAAAAAATATTACGAAGAAAATTTTGGATGAGTCATTTCATATTGGGTTGAACTTATGGTAATGAATAGTTTGTGGTCCGACGGTATGTTTTCCGCATTCTTTATACTAAAACAGAGTATTATGAAATTATAAAGAGAAAATATTATTGTTCTTGGGAGTTTTAAGCAACAGTTGTAAAAATTTTAATTGGATAACTCATAGGAGAATGGCCAGCCTATGAGAAAGTAATTTAACCTCAAACTAAGGCAGTAAAAATGCTCAATAATAAGATTACAATTGCAAATGCAAATGATGCGCGCGCGCACACGCACACACACGCACGAAGTAAATAAGATCCACTTATTGAATATGATTTCTTCGCCATGTATTCTTTTGCGCATATCAAGGATAAAACTCTGTATTAAAAGAGGCTTATTAAAAATTAAATGTAAAAATATTTTAAGAAAAAAATTATCATGTCAGAACATGATGTTATTTTGGGAATAAGGTAGACAAAAATCCGTAGGTGAAAAATTGACATTTTATCTGCACACGTGCATCTCAAAAAAATCAGCTTTTAATAACATGATGTCATCCCATTTACAAAAGCTCTGATTAATTGTTAATGTTCAACAACTACAGTTTGACCACAATGAAGAAATTAAGTCCGAACATAATTTCTTGAAAGGTCAAGCCCCACGTGCTCGTAAACTATATTTTTATTCATTTTAATTGTTTCGTTGAATTAGTCCCTTTAGTATTGCAAACGATCCAAAAAACTTGGTCTCGCATTGATTGTTTAAAAAAATTTCGCATTTTCTATTTATTTCATTTCATATAATCGCGTGCTCAAAATGACACTTTTCTAGATTTTATTTGCTGTAGAAATTAACTACTTTTTTTCAATCAGAGCTTTTGTAAATACGATGGCAACGCGTTATTAAAAGCTGATTTTTTGAGATGCACGTGAGATAATAAAATTTTTAATTTTCGCCCACATATTTTTGTCTACATCACTCCCAAAATAACATCACGTTCTGACATGATAAAAAATTAAAGTCAAAGAAATTATAGTATTGAATTTGTAAATCGGAACTTTGTACCATCATTGTGCTTTAAGCTAGTTTATATTTAGTTCATCCATAAAATGTATTCTGTATTTGTTTTTATCATTTCAATTTAAATTGACACTATTATTTCTCAACAACGATTTTTTTGAAATATATCATTTTTCTGTTGTTGTTTTTGAAACCTTATTTTTTTATGCTTCGTCATTTACCAATAACAAAAGGATAACAAAGTATTTATTACAGCACAGTAAACTAGAGGTTATCCTAAAAAAATGCCTTAAAACTCAGTTTGAAGAATTAAGAACAGTATGTAGGTATATTTTGGGTTAGTATAGCATGCAACTGATCAGAACAAACCCACCATTCACATTCTACCATAAAGAGTTTCAATACAAAACAAATTCTATATTAGCATCTCGAATGTGTCTCCAGTAATTTGGGGTCCAGCAACAAAAACTTCATGGCCAGTAGTACGATACATGTACACGAAGTCATTTGCAAAACTCCTTGAAATCGAGGTTAAAATTTTACCAAAAAATTAGCTAGAAAAATTCTTTTTGCCATCAAAAGCCATAAAAAAATACTTATTGTTCAACAACTACAGTTTGACCACAATGATGGGGAACCCCCAATCCATATCCAACCATTAAATTTACTTTTCTACCAAAATCATCCAGATGCTACTCACCCAATTTAGTGTTCTCAGTATTATTCTTAAAATCCTTTTTTAAAAAGTACAAATTTACAAAATTTGAATCCTTTACATTAAGAGCATAAAATTTAAGGCTCAGAATATTTGAGATCCAACAAATGTAATATAATGTAATTTATTTTGAGACTTAGCTTTAAAGACTTTTTTTAAAGACAAATTTAAACCATGGTTTGAAGGTTGTCCTTGTTGAAAACTGCTCTTAAAGTCTTCCCCCTTCCCTAATATAGATATAGAATCAATATTTATCCATTAATAAATAGATGAAATCTAGATTCAATGCTAGATTACATCCATTTGTTCAGATATCAATCCGAAATACAGTGAAGTTGGAGTGTTTAAATTCTACAAATAGTGCAAGATTAATTTCGAAAATATTTTGAAATTAGTACATGAAAATATTTCTGTGTTTTGAGGTTCTTATCAATAAAAAGAGTTTTTTTTTCTGTAAAAAGAAACACATCAATTATCAGATCAACGATTACAAACATTCACCTTGAATCGATTTTGAAATTAATCATTCAGATATTCTTCAAAACAGGAAAGATAATAAGAGCGATGACGTAACCATCAGGGTCAGGAAATGTTTACTTTATCCTTATTCCTTTTTTATACTGTGTTTTAGAACTAGATTTTTCAATAAAAATTGGAGGACCTATTTTTTATATATTGATCAAACTTTTTTTTTTTTTTTTTTGGGCCAGCATATTCTAGAAAAAAAAATCAAACACTTTTCAAGGATTATCAAAAGTTTTTTTTAAAGAAAATTCAAGGATCCTAAAATTAAGGAAAATTCAAGGATCATAAAATTAAAAATTGCAGCCATAAAAATGCAAACGATAAACTGAAATTAAACATTTTCGCATTAACGCTCATTATTTCCTTGTTTATTACTTTCAGTTGTTAAACAAAGGTCACTAAGAGCAACTATTATGTTCAGCTTGCAGTTAATAAGCCGTTACATTAATTCAAAGTGGGTTTTGAGGTCACAGTACAAGCGCCCTTACAGTCAGCCATTAGACGGCTACTGCTAAGTACTAATTTCACAAAAACTATTATCGTCTGTTCATTTCGCAAGCACATTCACACTCGGTTTATCTTTCTCATCCCTTTAAAAAATATATGCATTTCGGCTATTTTTTAAAAATTTTCAAGGATCCAGTGAATAATCAACTAATTTTCCGAATCCCAGAATTGAGCAAAATAAAATTCAAGGATTTTCAAGAATCTTAGGAATCCTATTTTGACTAACACTGAGTTTTGACTGAATACCTTACGGGCCACTTTACGGGTATCTTATCTAACGTGCCATTCTATATTATCATAACATTTTTATTAAAAGTATCTTATCTTCGTAAGGAATATGCTAAATTGCTCTCTATTTGAGAAGAAATGCTTACGCACAGGAGCTCAGAAATATTTTTATTTAACTCAATGAAGATAACACAATGAATATTTAACTTTGAAGAGGGCTTATCAGGGTTGGAAATCAAATGATATCGTCCATGTCTCCTTAACTTTACCGCATGGATTTTTCCTCGGGCGCTACACCTCTTGAAAACCATAAGTGAAGAGAAGAAAAAAAATCACCTGAACGCATTCTTCGAAGGATTCCCACTCAATTATGTCTCACTCGATCCCCTCCCCTGCCCTTGACCCCCACAGCCAATGAAAGGGAAGGAAACGGGCTCATCCACCAATGGGAGCAGAGGAAACACGCTTGGAGGGAGGGAGCAGGAGCCAAGAACGGGTTCGCCTGAAGGGGCCATTCTTCTGTACACTTAATGACGAAAGCGAGATCAGGGGTAAGGGAGAAAAAATGAGGGTTGGGTTGTCTTCCCCGAAAACCTACAAGCTACACTCTAATGTTAGGCTCCATCCTAACATAGAGAAAGCGTTTGAATGTAAATGATTATGTATATATATATATACCTCATGTCCAACTCTTTGCATTTTTAGGTCGTAAAGTCCATAAATTGTTATCCTTTTATTTGAATCTTGGTCACATTTATGGTTCTCCTCATTTTCCTTCCAGTGACTGTTTTTAAATGATATATATTCTCTATAATTTTGAATGAAAACGATTCTTTAGCACTATTAAATATAGTTTTAATATGATTGTCTATTATAATAAATATCAGTGCACTTTTAATTTAAAAAAGCTGATACAGATATAACTAATATATATATATTTTTATTCTAAGATAGAAATAAAGAATATATAAGATTAATTTTGCTAGGGTCCATCCCTTTATAAAAAGAAAACGTTTGAATATAAATGATAAGTTACTTTTTTTTTAAATATATGCTGCTGAATATTTTTTATATCTTTGAATGAAAACGATTTTTTAACAAGATTAAATGTAGTTTTAATTATGATTATCTATTATAATAAATATCAGTGCACTTTTAATTTAAAAATGCTGATACAGATATGACTAATATTTTTTATTCTAAGATAGAAATAAAGAATATATATATAATTAATATTGATGGGGTTCATCCCTTTATATAAAGAAAAAGTTTAAATGTAAATGATAAGTTACTTTTTAAAATATATATATATATATATACTATCGAAAATGTTTTATATATTTGAATGCAAACGATTTTTTAACAAGATTTAATAATAATACCTAAGATTTTAACTACATTATCTGGAATGTAATAAGTAGCAGTACATTCTAATTCAAAAATGTTGATGCAGATATAGCTAATATTCCCCCCCTTTGACAGTCTTGATTTGTCATAACGAAAATATTAATGACAGAAAAATAAATCTAATGACGAAACCATCATAAAAATTTCCGTATGGAATTCTCATAAAAGATTTTCACTGCAATCAAAATTTCAGGCCGAAAACGATATAAAGAATAAAAATGCCATCCATAACTGTAATTTATAAGCAAAAAAAACGATCTTTTATCTTTTGCACAAAATAACAAAGACCATTATATAAAAAAACTGTTTATTTTTACACATATTATAAATATAATATGGTTATTATATATATGATTAAGAGTAACTCGATTTTTATAAATATATTTTACATGGTATGATTTTTAAATATGGTTATTATATATATAATTGAAAAATAAGTGGTATATACAGCGCAGCAATATTTGTATGTATAATATTTGTATTTTAAATGGACTGACGTATAAAGGCATATAAATAAAATGTCGAATAATCAAAATTTTACTAAAATACCTTGATTTAAAAAATATTTAAAATGATTAAAAGTAATAATAATGAAGTTTTAAAAAAATTGTATTACTGCATAGAAATGAAAATAATTATTGAGAAAATCAAACTGTATTGTATATCTTGAGTGCAAACAGCACACTTCTTTGATTATATAAGCACGCAAAATTCTTGGTATCAAAGGAATTTTAATCCTTTTCAAACGGGTAGACAGTCCATGTGTTTAAGTAAAGCACTGTGAACAGAATTAATTTATTTAATTGTTTTCTCATTAACGTTTTTGCTAGTAAGAATTATTTTTTCAAGGGAGTTGACTGCATATTTAAAGGAACGAAGGCCAGCTTTTCTATATTTTTCTTTTCCATCTTTTTAAGTCGGCAATAGAAAATCTGCCTTTAATAAATTAATCACTTGTGAATGACTCCAAGTCGAGTAATCGTTATTTTAGTTGACATACTCCTCGAAAGTCAAATCTGTATTCTAAAGTTTCCAGTCTTCTTGAAAATAATAATAATAAAAAAAAATTGAAACTTTAGTGTGTGGTGAAAGTTTATAAGAGCCACAACAGCTGTACGAAGGTTGTTTGTGCAAGGTCGCGGGTCATCATTGTAGTTGAATGGTTAAAGAGCCCTAGAAACGAACCAGCAACATTAGGGTTTGCAGCAGAGTAATATAGCCCTTAGAGAAAAGCGAGACTGAAACGGATGGATGTTATCTGCCTTATCAGCTTTCACCACAAGTGTTATATAGAGGAAGTATTTTGTCATCATAAATGGTATAAAGAATCAGACTAAAAGTGAGAAATAATGATAATGAATGGACTAAATGAATGGTCCTTCACAGAATTTTCAACTATTCTCCTTTATCTTCATTTCATAATTTAAAATTAATGAACTACATTTCTTTGGGACGCTTGAAAAGATAATTCTCTCAATTTTTGTGCAAAATTATAAATGTGGCAATATTATTTTATTGAATCCGCTATTGTAACTGAATATTCAAACTAAATTAAACTTTAGGTAGGTCGAAAAATTTACGCTATTTTACTCTTATAGTTGGAAAAATTGCATGCTTCCTTAAATAATTATTCCTATTAATAAACTGTCATACTAATTTTAGAAAAAAAATTAATCCAATATAACAATTAAATATTAATCTGATATAAAATTGAATGATAACTGCCAACATTAAATAACTATATCGTTTGCTTATTTATTAATCTGAAATAAAATTGAATGATAACTGTCAACATTAAATAAGTATATCGTTTGCTTAGTTAAGAATTAATCTTGAAATAAAATCGAATGATAATTGTCAACAATAAATAACTATATCGTTTGCTTACTTATTAATCTGAAATAAAACTGAATTATAATTGTCAACATTAAATAAATATATCGATTACTTAGTTAAGAATTATTCTTGAAATAAAATTGAATGATAATTGTAAACATTAAATAACTATATCGTTTGCTTAATTAAGTATTAATCTGAAATAAAATTGAATGATAATTGTCAACATTAAATAACTATATCGTTTGCTTCTATCAAATAAAATCCCGTAAAAATTTCAGTTGATATTTTACAAAGAATTACGTTTTATCATAATACTAAAATGGAAAGAGAAAAAAAACACATAGCTTAAGAGAGGGTAAGGGGATAGAAATAAAGTTTTAAACATTTTGTAAGCTCCGCCTCAACAATTCACTATTACTGTCTGTACTGTCAACATTATTTTGAATAACCCAGATTAGAATGATGATAAGTTTGGACATAACAGATTTATTTCTTTCATTCTAGACTTATACCACGATCTGCGATAAGTTGGAAGACATTTTCAGATTTATTGCATTCATTCCACGATGAACGATAAGTTGAGGCTTTGCAGTGCATTCCATTTTTCTGGCAAATAATATGAAAGCAAAGTTGAATTATACTGAGTTCTAATAAAATTTACAGCTTGATTTTCTTTTCAAGGAAATATGTATCATCCTAAAAAAATTCTCATCTAGATATTCAGTAACCAGATAACCGATGGCGTCACCGACAGTGACACCAGGCGGTCTCGCTTTGAAGTTGATTGCAGACATCCTCTCCCTCCAATCCTGGATCTAGTTTCACGAAAATTCCACGAAACAAACAAAAAAATGTATGGAGGTTCATTGTAACTTGCTCATGAAAACAGAAAAATCTTGACCCATCTTCTTAATTGATAAGGTTAGCGTAAAATGAAATTCACAATTAATTATCATAAGGTAGAAATTCGCTAGAAAACTAACAAGCAAGTTTCCCCCTGAATGAAATTTTAAAAAAATCATGAGAATTAAAAACCGACATTGAAAAGCAGTCTAACTATGTAATTTTAAAAAAATGAAGAAAAAAAATGGCGTAATAAAATACTCACATTTTGTGCTAATTAACTATTCACTAATTTCACAGTTTGAAATAAAAATAAAAACCCCTTTGGCTTCCAATGATAAGAAATGCAAAGCTATTGTACTGAAAATATTATAAAGTGGGCCACATATTTTACAAAAATTTTAACTAGAAAAGAAAGGTACAACGACAAACTATTTGAAGAAATCAATTTTCATCCAAAGATTTCTTGTTTCTCATCTCCTTCTTTCTTTAATTCGATGAGATAGTTTTCTAAGGACCTCTCAACAGCTGGAAATTATTTATGCTCAGTTTTTGGATTCCATCAAAGTGGGCGAAAAGTACAGCATCGGAAACCAGAATAATATGAAACGGTGAAAATAATATTTAAGTCATGTATTAATGTTAAAGAAAGGGTGTTTTTTTTGGAGCAAATTTTTTTAAAAAACAGATATATGCATCTAAAAAAAAATGCTCGAATTTGATTTAGAATTTTTCGTTTTTCGAGATTTTCAACTTCCTTATTTTACCTCCTTAAGTTGTGAATTCTTAATTTGTCAACTTCAAGTCTGTATACGAAAAGTAAATTATAAATTCAAAACAGAATAGATTTGGGCAATAATAATAGCATCAATTATTAAATTTTTCAGTGTAAAGTTCTATACAAAAACAACTTTTGAAAAAATAGCTATTACAATCCTTAACAAGCAAAAGCAAAAAAAAAAAAAAAAAACTGGAATATTAAAATACTGTTGCACGTTTCGGTGACTCCGATCAAATATATGCAATCGGAAATAATTTGCAATCTAAACCATTATTAAAAAAATTTAAAAAAATCGATTTAGTCAGATTTTACTTAAAAAACGGTAAAAGCAATTTACTGAAAACTAACATTGATAAAAATAAAAGCGAATAACATCCGCAAAAAATATAAAAAGTTATAATACTTCAGCAGACGATTTCTGTATATGCATTTCATTTATCTAAGAATATATTCAGTTCATTGGAAGTGGGGGGGGAGAAGCAATTGAAAGGCAGAATTAATTTAATATTCAACTGACATATTATTTATGAAATATACGAACAAGGTTTGAATAAGAATGACAGGGATATATATTAACTGAATTCTTAATAAATTTTAACGTTCTGTTAGAAAACTAGTTGAAAGAACACTTTATTCTGTACTGATACATATTTGTAAATTTTTTACACAGATAAAAGTAATATTCTCATTCTCTAAATTCCGTAAAAAAATAATACATTTAAACTTAATAAAATGACTGAGGATTATAATATAGAATATTGACCAAGTAATTTATTGATCATTTTAATTATTCTTGAAAGTTTCTACTTACGGAATTATTCAGAAAATAATTGGTATTCTCTCACTACAGAAATAGATAAAAGCAATAAATGCGTATGACGGTTACAATCTTATCTTTTATATACTCGACACATGTTTCCGAGATAGCAATTTATAATTAGATAAAGCGTTTATAGTTAAGTAAGCATTAATATCATAACAGGGTTAATTTATATGGACAAAAAATCACCATGATAAATGTAAAGACGGAATTAATTTTATTAAACTAGGAGATCAGTTAATAAAACGAATAATGTATTATTCAGATTTTCACTTCTGAATATGAGCAACATTGCGGAAAAGAAGAAGAAAAAAAACTAAATAATTTACCTAGGATGTAAACTATATTATAATCAAAAGTAAATAAATTAATTGTTTTTGTTTTTATTATTGCTAAAAAAGTTCTAACACATATTATTAAGCATTTATTTAAATTTTTAATTTGGCTCCAGAATTTGTAGACAGAGGGGGGAAAATAATCCTTAATAATAATTTTTTTTAACCAAGCGTAACAGAGGGTGGGGAATAATAATTTTCATATTCAACAGATGATTTTCGTCTAATAAATGACTATTTTGGTGTAACGATCAATTGAAAAACTTCCTTTGTCAATTTATAATGAAAATATCGCAAAATCACCACTTGAATATTTTATACATTATCTTTTTTTCAAGCCAAAAATAATTAATAACAATTTTTTAAAAAAATTACAAAACGCAAAATTTCAAGCGGTACTTTTTTTCAAAATCAATTTAAGTCTTAAGACGGTTATTTTATTTTAGATAATATTTCAAGGAACGAATTTTTTGTACCATATTTAAACCGAATTATAATATTTCTTATTTACGAAAATCATAAAAGCCACAAATATTTTACAATATTATATTATCGATTTGATCAATCAGTTGTAGACGAATAATCATAAAAGTAAAAGTAAATCTTACAGCAAAAGAATAATCGTTTTGAGTTTCTTGTTATCCATGTTACTTTAATTCAATAATTAAGAATTTCGAATATTATTTTTTTCACTTATTCCAGAGTAATTTAAATTTAAATTAAATCGGTTGATTAAATTAATAGGTGAAAATTTGGCTGAGAGAGACAGACATCTTAATAGCTGTAAGGCGCAACCAAAAAAAGCTTCCTTATAACCTTATAATTATATATCTTAGTACATAATATTTAATAATCAAACAGTAAGAAAAGAAAATGAGATATACGCCGTAAATTATTCAATCTGATATTTAAAGTACACAAGACTAGACGATAATTAAACGCTAAAAATGCAACCACATTGTAGCAAAGTTATAAGAGAAATCTCGGTACATCGATTATGACTGGCATAAAATCCTCTCGGTTATTACAAATCCGAGTATATAACGACATGGGAATTTCAAATGATCAAATAAGATAGATGGTAAAAAATGGGGGGAAAAAAGCCATAAAAGAGCATTTAGAATGTCACAGACATAAAAACAAGAAAAAGAAAGCAGACGAGAGAAAAAAAAGACAGCAGAAGAATCGAATGCTACGAAGAACGCCTTGAAGGAAAAAAACTATACAGAATGGAAAAAAAAAAAGTTACTTTAATATGGATGTATGGAAAGAAAAAATTATAATCCAATGTCAGTAGACAATAAATATTTAAACCTTATAACAGTGTTTTTCGTTTTTAAGATTGAAACAATAATATTCGATTTAAAAAAATCTATAAGTGAATACTAATTCCAATTAATTTTTATACCAGCAAGAATACCATAAAAACATAAATTAACTAAAGTAAATCAAATTCAGGTTGAATATCTTTTTTAACAGTGCTATTTTTTAGACAGATGTTCGCTGTACTTTTATTATTTGTTAAAATTAAATTATCATTATCATTAACAAAGGTTCCTCTTCCGTATGTTTAAATATGGAACAGAATACAATCTGGATAAATTTACAAGAAATAATGGAAGTCAAAGAGAGAGAGAGAGAGAGATAAGCCTAATTAAAAAAAGAAATCCATTTTTTTTAAATACGTATTTTTAAACTAAAATCGAATAGTCCTAATTAACCATTTGAAATTACTGCAACACAATTCTTTCCATTATAAGTTATTGTAAATCTCAGTAACAAAAGAAGTTCTCGGATTTTAATTTAAAACCTGTCGTCAACATTACTTTGCCAGTGAGTAAATTACTAATTCGAAAATAAGTATGTTATCAAGCGAAAGTGAACTAACCTGTGAAGCATAAATTCATCTCGAACGTTCTAAAAACGAACGCCAAATCCGAATCCTCGAGGCATTGTCGTGTTACTGCACTTTGTAAAACACATTTTAATCACACTTTTTGAAATAAAAGTATTGCTATATTTTATAATCCACTGTAACCAACTCCACATAAGCGAAAGGGAGGACGAGCACAGAACGCTATCACACCGAATGCCGTCTGCTGAAGGAATATCCGAGAGCGTGCGATAGGTATGGCGGCCACAGAACAAAGAGCTAGCGTCAGGCCACTGCTCTCCGCGGTGAGTGTAAATAACGTTCCCAGTTGTTGGCATCAGTCCAATTCAGTGGCCTTGAGCGTTCGTTGGCTCGCTCCGGAAAGGGCGGAGGATGGGGGGTAGATGTTACGTCAAGTTTTTTTCTTTCTCCCCCCCCCACCCCTCCTGGATCTTCAGAGAAGTCTTCATGTAAGCATTCGATTTCATCTGGGAGGAAAAAAAATCCACTGCTTCCAGTTTTCGTTCTTTGATAGTTTACAAACGTTGTACAGAAAACCACAATAAAGGGTGGCGTGCTTTAATAGTTAGCTTGATAAATTGAGACTTTTTTATGCAGATTTGATGAAGTCAAAAATTAATAATATGATTACAGAATAAATCCTGTTTGATTGATAAAGTAAATTTTCAAAAAATAAATTAACCATTTTGTTTTCCTAGATTAACTGATAAGATTGTTATAAGAATAATTTCTCAATGAGAATTTATAAAGGAGAAGCATTAATGCTGATAACAATAGACATATAATATTTCTACAAATACAAAAATAAAATCCGAATTTAAAATATACAATATTTATAGTGAGCTATAAAAATGATACTACCCTTTTAAAATCGCAAAAGACGTTAAAATTTGCATTAACTAGTGAGAAAAGCAAACTACAGTAATGAATTTAATACAATAAATGATCTATCCTAATCAAAAGTGAATTATTCACAGAAAGTGTTTAATTCTAAATTAAATTAATCGCAGCGCACATAGCACAACGGAATATTCAAGAAATTTTTGTCAGTTTTTCAAATCATATTAGATGAAAAAAGGATATAAAAAAATGTTTGGTTTTATGGCCTCTATAAATATTAATATCCGAACAGATAATTTGACAATTGCGATTATAAAATACATGTCCTATAATAGATTTTTTTTTCTTTGTAGAAGAACTGTTTTCGAAAATTGACAAATGCCTTTAAAAAGATATTAATTTAATATATATTTCTCCAGCGCGTTTCTTCTTAAAGGCTATTCCAAAGCGAGGTTGGCAAGAATCTTGATTCACTTCTATAAACTGTTCTGTTCAAAATTTTTATTAAAATTCTCTACTTTACAAAAAGACGAAATCTCAGTCATATATTAACATTTTTTAAAGAAAACTTTTATTCAAATTTTCTACATTATAATACAG
>JAOUZG010030082.1:8116271-8126828 GCA_026289955.1 Argiope argentata
AACTTTATTCAAATTTCCTGCATTACAAAACCAGGTAATCTTTTTCACATATTAATATTTTTTAAGAAAACTTTTATTCAAATGTTCTGCATTACAAAACGAGGAAATCATTTTCATGCATTAATATTTTTTAAGAAAACTTTAATTCAAATTTTCTGCATTACAAAACGAGGAAATATCCATCATATATTAATATATATATTTTTTTCAAATCAAATAATCTTTAACCATAAATTAAACTAAATTAAGACGGGAATCTGTAAAATTCCAGAAATTAATTAACCTCGAAATATCTACATGTTGTCAAACTTCTTCAAAAACTTGCTATATTAATACAGAAATTTTATAATAAAAATAACAATTATTTAATCTCTTACACTAATTCAATGCGAAGATTTTATATTTTCGTTGATTTGCTTGAATTAGAATATGAAATTCCATTTGTATGAAAAGAAGTTATTATTACATATAATTCAGCTTCCAATTAAAAAGATATCTGTTTTATCACGTTTAAGGAATTATCTGATATTATTTTTATTACATAACAAATATTAAAACAAAACTATAAACAGAATCCCTACTAAGACTTAAAACATTTAAACCATAAAACAAAGAAACGGCAAAAAATAATAATTTGTTTCCAAACTTTAAACAATTTGTGAAATTATAGTTAATATAGATAGCCTTTAAGATAAATGTGTTTTTATTCTTGATTATAAATATCTCCATTCTAGTTGCTTCTGTTTATATACATATAAAAAAAATTCTAAATTCCAACTCGCAGTTATTCCGTAACTCAACTCTCAATCACAATTCTCCCTCAATACTTTTTTTATTGTTTCAATTATGAAAGTAGGACAAATCAAATATGAAGATCGGAGCTTTGTAAATTACGCTCAAATCGTGTTTCATAAGATTTTTTCAAATTTTTTTTTTAGTTATGTAGTAATCGTCCGATCAAGTTAAAAAAGTATTCTTCAATGTCCAGATCACAATTTAAAACTACCGAGATAACATATTTAGCTTATGCAATATAGATTCAGTTAAATGTTTTAAACATAATTTTTTAAATAAGGTAATATTTTAAACATAGCTATCTTTAAAACATCAGCATTTACACATTTTTTTACAAAATATATTGTACAAATAAAAAATTCAAATGTAATTCTTTTAATGTTTTTTTCCTTAAGTGATAATTCATGATTACAGCGGTTTATAGAAGCATTTCGTTAAAAAAAGAAAAAAAATGATGCCTTCCTACATACGTAACATTAATGAAAACTATAATTTAAAACACTGAAAATAATAATAATTCTTCCCGTCAAACTTTCCTTGGATTGACATACTGAATATCAAATAAAGTCGTTGATTTTTGGTTAAGTTGTTTACAATAGCAGTCTTCAATAAAACAAACAATACTGCTGGATTGGATATGAAATTAAAAAACAAACAAACAATTGACTGAATATTACATAATTTATGAGCTGTCCAAAAAATGAGGCTCGAAATTTCATGATGTTAATGATGAGGCTTTTGGTCCTCATAATGCATCTCATGATTTACTGATTTGTGAAAAAAAAAATGATATTAGTAAATAAAGCTTAAAATACGTAAAAAAACAATATAATTTTTTAAAAAAACAGTCAACGCTTAGCAGCAAACATTTCATACATGTGTAACGGCAATTTTAATAATATCAAAATATTAATTAGAAAATTGTAAATTCTTTATAATATTTATTCAAAAAAATAATTATTAAATTTTACAGCATATATTATAAATTCCTAAAATGTTTTTGCAATTTTTAAATAATTTTATATTTATAACAACTTGGCTGTTATCTGTTATTATAACCTATTTTCTCACGAAAAACGTGCTGGCGCTAAGATTTGATTCTGGCGTTTCTTAGCAACGGTTTATATTTTTGGAGTCAGCAGTTATGTAAAAAAAAAGGAGCGAGCGTGCGTGTCTGAATTTTTATTCTGAACTTCTAATTAAAAAATGAATATTTTGCGAACCCGACAAAAAGAGCATGATAGCTCTTCAAAGAAACACATAGAAATGCTCATTGAAAAATATTTTTAAAAATTCCAAAACGTAACCCATAATGGATTGCGCAAAATATCTTAGTCTGTAACATCATTTTTTTAATGGCCTGATTCAATTAACTCTAACTCCGCTAAAATGCTAACATTTATTCTAATTGTAACTCATTCTGCAATAAAATACGATTCTTAAGAATCAACACGAATATTTTGCATATTTTAAAAAAACTAATATGATAATAAACATTAGTAATTGGTAATCCCCCAAAAAAATGTACTGACCAGCAGAATCCTAGTCAAAAATTCAATACCCGTGCATTGTGTGTACGTGACCGTTTCTAACCGGGCATGGCTTTTGCCCTTTACAAGTAAAAGTCGTTTTTCCACCCCAACCCATCTCTACAGGAAAGGGGGGAAGGGGCGTGGGATCCGTTATTCCAAACAGAACGACCCTCCCTTACCACCACCACTTGGTTCCGCTTGGCGAGAGAACTCTTCCATATTTTATTTCACCACTTATTTATTTATCAATAGCTTCCTTCTCACTCTATAATTCCAATATCTCTTTCTAATATATTTTTTTATCTCTCTTTCACATATTTTATTTTTATTCGTCTCTTTCTAGTGAAGCGAGAACTAATAATGAAGGACCCTATGTGAGAATACAGCAAGAACCTGAATGACAATTTCACTTATTCAAGCGTTACTTAGAAGTGGAATTCGGGGAACTAAACAGCGAAAAGAAATTCTCAGAAAATGTCTCTTTCCAAAGATTTTAGATGATCGATGAAAATATTTTTATTCTATAGCAAAATTCACCTTTGGGGTGGATACGGGGTACAATCTTTATTTTCAGAAACTCAGCAATGGAAAGGAAGAAGACAGCAAGATTTTCAATAAATTAAAATGCAGTTAGTTAAAGAGTTTTAATGGAATAGTTTAAATGAGGATTATTTCTCATATTTGTCTCTCTCTACTGAAGTGGTAACAAATAATGAAGGACCCTAAGCGGGAATACAGCCAGAGCCTGAATGACAGTTTCACTTATTCAAACGATATTTAAAAGTGAAATTCGGGGAAATAAATAAAGAAAAGAAGTATTGAAAAAATGTCATTTTCCAAAAATTTTACAAGATCGATAGAACACTATTATATATTTTTTTTATTTTAAACAAAAATTCCCCTTTTAGGTGAAAATGGGAGATAATCTTCACTTTGAGAAATACTGAAATAAATTCAGCATTAGAAGAGAACGTGGCAGCAAAATTTTTAGAGAATTTAGAAGGGAATGTGGTAGAAAATTTTTTAGGGAATTTAGAAAGGAAAGTGGCAGAATTTTTTTAGAGAATTTAGAAGGGAAGGTGGCGGCAAAATTTTTAGAGAATTCAGAAGGGAACCTGGAAGTAAAATTTTTAGAGAATTAAAATATAAAGGGTGTCCCAAAATTAAATCAAGATTTGAATTTGCCACCATTCAATGCAGTAAAGTATTGACAACTCTATTTTAAAAGTCTAACAGCTGATAGTTTAGGGCCAGTAAAAATGGAGAAGAAGATGAAGTTAGAATCTCCAGAGATTAGAAAACAATTGTAGAATGTAGATAAACTCCGCATGTAATAAAAGTAATTTTAAATTTAAAATATTGCCGCAAAAAGAACGGCTGTTCCGATTCACCGTGGCTCGATTGGCAGAGCATTGGACTGTAAATCCTTTGGTCCCTGGTTCGATTCCCGGTCAGCGTCTTTTATCCGAAGATTGGAATTTTAATTTAAAATTTATCTTATTATTTTTCTAAAACGAGATGATTCTAGAACATTCTTTACCAATCGAACGAGATGATTCTCGAATGTTCTCCAGGTGTATAAGAGCCGAGTTCTGCTCAATTCTTAATTCCTGTTCTCCAGCGAGTTGCTTGGTCCTAATAAACGCAATTCTTTCTAAGTATCCGTGTTTTTAATTCAGTCATCGTGACCATATCAATAAATGTTAGTTAGGATTTACATTATGTTTGTTTTTTAATTTGATTTATAAGAAGAATAAAAGAAATTCTTTTAATAAAGAATGCTTTTTTTCATGTTGTTGTCCTGGCATAAGAGTAGCACGTCTTCCCCGAGGTATGGTCGTCCCGGTTTTGGTCATGGTTGCTCTGCTGTGTTGTATCTGTAAGATGTGTGAATGTCCTCCCCCTGAAAAAAGGGGCTGTGCAAGACAATGTGATGAGTGAGTGGCAAAAGTCGTACTCTTGGCCCTGGTTGGTGCTACTACAAAACAAGAGACGTTGATTAGGCTTAAATCGCTGACTACCTCAGCAAGCTTGTCCATGGCAAGCGCCATATGAAACAACAAAAAAACATGCTTTTTTACTAAATCATCAAATATTTTGATAATCTTATTCTTGTTTAAAGGTGGTTGTGCAGTTAAATGACGCAAATTTTATGTAATTTAAAACTGGAACCCAAGTGACGCCATAAATTTCAGACCACAATTTACCGAAACTTTTAACGTCTTCGCATTATGAATGGAATAGCAGACTCATGACGTTTCTGGAAGTGGAGTTAGTTAAGACCGAAATCCGGTCGACCTTGAAAAAAGACCCATGGCATTGAACTAATTATGTGCATGCTGAAATATTCTGATGGTGAGGGGAGAATGAAATAACTTCGTTAAGTTAAAAGAAAAGAAGTATAAAGGAGATATTTTGTTATAAAATGTTAAAAAAAAAAAAAGAGAAGCACGCAATTGTTTTCAATTTTCTGATAATTTATAAGTGTAAAAATATTTTGTGGACAAGCTATTTGTTATAATATTTCGAAAAACAGTAGCCTTATCTAGTCTTTAAAGATTACATATTTATATTTTGTTTACATTTTTACATTTTGCCAAAGATCTTATCTTTATTCTCTCTTAATGTAAAAAGTTAGCATACATTTAATGTATTTTAAATGATTCACAATTTAATATGTAATATAAAGAGTTCTTTTTTTTCCGGATTAGTAAGCGTTTTATCTACAGGATCCTTTGTAGTTCACAAGTGTGCAATATCAGCAAAAGTCGTTTGTTTCTTCATGCTAAGTGGAGTAGTTCTTCAGCTTCCCCCTTCAAGTTTTCCGCATGACCTCAGGCTATGTCGGGGTCATCTGTTTATTTTAATTTGTACACGTCACATTATAATTTTTTGACTTATTCAATTAAATTCATTTTTTTTTGGATCTTGTCAAATAACCAGGGGATTTTTTTAAAGCACACATTCCACATTCATATTGAAATATCTTAAAATACGCTGAAGTACTAGGTTATTCGTACTTTTCATAAAAATATGAAAAATACAGTGAAAATATAATATGAATGAAGAAACCGTAAAATTATTCAATACATGAATTCCAGAATCAAACGCTGCAATGGTTTAAGCAAACAAAAGGGGTGGAATACTTATTCTAATCACAAAACATCCTTTTCAGCTCACATTTCAAAACTCTCATAGATCAAGTTTCTGATATAAATTTCTGGAAATAATATCTTGGTCAATGAAACTCAAAAAGAAAGATTGCTACAGATTTAAACACGAATCAGAAAGCATTAAAACGCAACGCATATTATTGTCAAAAATTTTATAAGGCTCAACGAGTGAGAATTTAATTTCTCAATGAAGAAAATAATAGAAAAAATTTCTTCGAAACAGATGTTTTTTTATGAAGATATTTTAATTCAAAACAGATGATGCATGTCACAAATTTTGGAAACTACACTCACCTATCAGAAAGCAGCATTGTAATAAAAGCATCATATCCATCAATAATAAGTTAACAAGTTAAGATGTTTTTATAAGATTCTATGGAAATATCTAATTTCTCCGTAAAAAAAAAAGGCAAAGGATATTATATAGTAAAAACAGAAGACAATTTTGAAGATATTCTGGATCAAAATAGAAGATATTTTATGTCGGACACAAATTCTGGAAGACACTAAAAATTCCTCTATTCAGCCATAGTGAACTGACGCTGCACCCTTAATGCAACTGGCAACGAATGAGAGGGCTGCATTACTTATTTGCGGGACCCCTTAGCCCCTCCCCCCAATTTCTAAGCATACGTGACTGGGTTAGATAACGTCCAGTTTTCTTCCCCCTTGAACAGATGAGCCATCAGAAGAGATGTTTCTTGGAAATACAGTAAGTATGTCTTTCCTAAAGGGCTCTGTACTTACAGGGGATCAGTTTTTCTAAAGGAATATGATCCAGTGAAGACAGCGTGTGCGATGGAAGTAAGCAAAATATCAAATGAAAGGTTCACATGAACCAATAAAAAAAAGTATGGCTAGATGATTACTTAATTTACATATTTTAAATAAAAAGCCTTCATTATAAATAAAAGCCTCGGCAGAGGTTTTAGTTAACTGAGCACATATCGAAAAATCGAATTGTGTTGTTCATTCTTTAAATAAATATGAATTTTTCAGGATAAAAAGGAATGTCAAAGTTATTACAGGACACGAATAACAATTTTTACGGCACAAAAATTTGTTGTTGTTTCTTATGACACTTACCATCGACAAATTCGCTGAGGTAGTCAGCGATTTAAGCCTAACCAGCGTCTTATGTTTTGTAGTAGCGCCAACTAAGACCAAGAATACGACTTTTGCTACTCACTCATCACATTCCTTTGCACAATCCCTTTTTACATAGAGGCACATTCATACACCTTACATAACATAACGCCATCCTGAGCTCCCGGTGCCTGTAACGCTAGGTTATCTAACCAGTAGGATGAGCACAAGATGGGAAAAAAGAAAAAAAAAAAAAAAAAAAGAGGGGATCTGCACTTTTGAGGGATTTTTTAAGTTATAACTTTGCTTGATTTTCACAAGGGGAATTCTGGTCTCAACTATTTTAGATCTTGAAGAGGTCTTGGCATTTATGAATATGGTTTACTATGAAGTGAATTTTGCCGCGTGAAAGGGTATTTGATGCAGCTCTCCTGTCTCATTCTTCTTCGAGACTTCTTTCTGGCTTTCTCATGTGCCACGAGAGAGTCAGTATGCATTCTGTGACATAATGAATTGGAGATCATATTTCCACACAGCTGCGGCAAGGAGAGTTGGCTAGATGGAATCTGTATAGGAATGTCTGGAATGGGTCGTTCATACACCTTACAGATAGAACACAGAAGAACAATCACGCCCGAACCAGGACTCGAACCTTGGACACCCAGATGACGAGGAAGACTCGATACCCCAGGACACCATCACACACTCACAAATTTGTAAATATCTTATAGGGAGCAGATCTTTTATAAGCCAAGAATTTATTTAAAGGGGAAACACGTACAATATACACGCAATTCTCATCTTAAGCTCTTCAAAAATGATAAAACCCATTTCAATGTATTTTTCAAGAAAAAGAAACTGTAACTGCGTCGGAAAGTTTCGCATAGTTGGTCGAGAGAAAATAATGCCTTGAGTAAATCCTTAAATTAATCTCTTTGGGGGAAAAGAAGTGGCATTTACGAGTTCTCTCATCAAAATAAATTAGTGCTTTCAGAAAAGGCACGTAAGAAGTTTGACAATTAAAAAAAAGGATTTATTAAGATAATTTTAGGATCATTTTAATAAAACTTTTCTAAAATTTCAAATAAGCAATTTTCAAAAATCTAGTCGAGAGGAAACGAAGGTCATGATTTAAATTAAATTTATCGAGCTTTCAATTAACGAAGAGATTACGTTTACAGCCAACTCGGATAGTCTTAAGCTCTACGATAAATGTATTGAAGATTTGTTATCAGTTAAAAACGATTATTTGTTTCACGGTGCTAACAATAAAACTCATAGTTCCAACCATAAAATTGCTTAGGAATGAGAAACACAATATCGCAAACACTTGGATTTCGGATTCATAATTTTTATGTATAACGTTTGTTCAAAAATAAGCCACACACAATATTTTTTTATATTGAATATCAAACCTATCTTATCGATTTATATATTGTAAAAAAATTAAATTTATTTGATTAAATACAGATTAGTAAAGAAGAGAAAAACTTGACTGTTTGCAAACTATATCTAGGATTTATTAAATTCAAAGTGAACGCATTGAATATTTTTATTCCAAATGGAAATTTACGAGAAAAAAAAACATACTAATTTTTTCTTTGGAATTAAGTATCACTTAAAGAATAAGACATAAGGGCAATTAAAGCTAAATAATTAAAGAAGAATATTTGTTAGCATGTTTTTTTTATCTATATTAAACTAAAGATTAAGTCCAATCTTGTTAAAATTTGTCATCCGTAGTCTTAAGAAATGAGGAGGGACACGATGAAATTTTCAATATTCAAAAGTTAATTAAAATTTAAGTAAATGGAAAATTAAGCAAGTTTTATGTGTTTTTTTTTTTCTTTGCGTATGTTTATCTTTCGAAAATATTACCTCACAAAAGTTAATTTTGGATAAATTTGAATTTCAAAAATTGCATTTTTAATTATAACAATTTCATCTGATAAAGTTTAATTAGATACACAGCCTTCAATAATTATGAAGAAATTCAAATTAATTCAACGGTTAATATTAACAATAACTGATTAATTACACTGACTGTAACATATATGTTTTATAACCACACACGATATAATATGAAATATTATTATTTATTCAAACCAATCTTTAGAAAAAACAAAGATATTTTAAATAAACTTCTCCATATTAATAATTTAACAGACGGATAATATCAGACATTTTGCATGAAGAAGCTTGTATCTAAAAGCAGATCATATCAGATATTTAGTATGAAGAAGCTTGTACCTAAAAGCAGATCATATCAGATATTTAGCTTGAAACTGTTTTTATACAAAGCAGTTAATATCAAATATTTTTAAAACGAGCAACAATAAAACAATAACAATAACGAGTAAATATTTGTTTAAACCAGAAATTTTAAATAAAAGCAAAGTTTTATACCTTTTTCCTGCATCAGTATTTGTTTTTCAATTTTCAGTTAGGAATTTTTTCCAAATAAATAATTTAAATTTTATGTAATCAAAAATGTATCTTTCAAAATCTTACGAACTATTATAAAACAAACAGACCCAGTTAGGTAATTGAGAATTAATTTCCCGCCTATTAATTTCTGGTTTTTAAAATTACACAAGAGAGTGCTTAGCTGGCCTTGGATATTGAACCGACTGAAATCTTTTACATAACAGATTAATCATAATACAATAGTAATATGGAACAAGGTTTTATTTCCTACTTGCTAATATGATCTCGTCAGTTTTAAATTAAATAAATATGATAGTTCTAATTCTTTCTTTTGTAAAACGGAATATTTGTTAGGAACTTTACAACCAAAAGGTTATCTACTCCGTATGCTCTTTCAAAATGAGCTGCATAAAAACGATTAAATTAGAAAAATATATCACAGCAGACAATTTGCCTGATAAGCAAAAAGGTTGTGGATTTCTTTTCTTTTTTTTTTTTTAATACACAAGAAAAATGGCATTTAAATACATTGGACATGCATATATTGTCAGAGCCATTCCATTGTTTACCGAAGCATTCATCACAGGGGAGGCGGCAAAACGACCCATCTGTCGCAGAGAAGGGTTCAATACGCAGGAAAAACAATGAATCATTTCCTTCGAAAAGGGAAAGAGAATGGATGAATGTTTTCCTTCCTTTTTTTAATGAGTGGAGAAGTTCTCTCGAGTAGATTCAAGAGGGGATTCGAACTGCGGACGTTTAATCACAGGTTGTCACTACTAAATCGGTCGGGGAAGGGTGTGTGTTGCCATTTCGAAGTGACAATTAGAGCCGAACGTGTGCTGTAATTACCTATCTTTATCCTACCCTTCAACAGGTATCGCAATCATGCAGGTAGAAAAGGGGGAGGGGTAAGATAACATCTGAAAAATGATTTAAAAGTTAACCCTAAACAGTATGCAGGTTTGAAGGAAAGATTTTTGTTGGGAATGAAGAATTATTTCGACATGGAAGAAATATATATATATATACATATTATTTAGTAAGTTATGTGTACTTCTGCAGCGTATATTATAAATCTCACTATTATATTACCTCACAAAAATTAATTTTAGATCAATTTGAAATTGAAAAATTGAATTTTTAATTATAATAATTTTATTTTATAAAGTTTAATTAGATACACGGCCTTCAATAATTATGAAGAAATTCAAATTAATTCTACGGTTAATAGTAACAATAACTGATTAATTACACTGACTGTTACATATACGTTTTATAACCAAGCACGATATAAATTGAAAAATTATTATTTATTTAATCCAATCTTTACAAAAAAAAAACAAAAAAAAAAGATATTTTAAATAAGTTTCTCCATATTAATAATTTAACAAACGGATAAAATCAATATTTAACAAGCAGAAGCTTGTACCTAAAAGCAGATTATATCAGATATTTAGTATGAAGAAGCTTGTACCTAAAAGCAGATTATATCAGATATTTAGCATGAAGAAGCTTTTAATCTAAAAGCAGATTATATCAGA
>JAOUZG010030082.1:8126838-8139686 GCA_026289955.1 Argiope argentata
ATATTTAGCATGAAGAAGCTTTTAATCTAAAAGCAGATTATATCAGATATTTAGCACAAGGAAGCTTGTATCCTAAAGCAGATAATATCAGACATTTTGCGTGGTTAGCTGGCCTTGGATATTGAACCGACTGAAATCTTTTACTAACAGATTAATCATAATACAATTATATACATATATAAGCATTATTTAATAAGTTATATGTACTTCTGCAGCGTATATTATAAATGTCATTTATATCCACTTAAATAAAAATGCTGATTGGAGGGCAGGATTTTGAAATAAAAATTCGAAAATTGCTGAAAATGTGACGTTGTTGTGCGAATTAGAGAAAATGCATGTTTCTCGTAAATCTCTTTAAAAATTAAAACCAGTATAGTCAGTATTTTTGCTACAAAATCTCACAAATTTTTATTCTTTCTCAGGCAATAACAAAAATAAAAAGAGAACTTTTAATATAAAGATTTTTCGAGCAAAAATTTCAATAATTTTTTCTCATTACTTTGGGCTACAACTATAGGCCAATCACTGGAATTCCCCCAGAAATATTCTTTAGTTTCATTTTACTATTTACTATACGAAAGCAGTGAACAAAACCATCTCATTTGGAAATTGCAAAAAATGGCACGTTGTTGTCGGAACTAGAAACAAAGCATGCTTTTCATATATCTCAAAAAAAAAAATAAATAAAAATAAACAGAGTATTCAAAATTTTTGCGACAAGAACTTTAAATATTTTATTCATATTCAAGACAACAACAAAAATAAAAAAACAATGCCTTTAATATAAGAAATTTTCGAGTCAAGATTTCAATAATTTTCTCTAACTGCATTGGACCACAAGTATCGGTCAAACGCAAAAACTCACCAATATGCTCTTTAATTTAAATCTTTATAAAACTATCCCCATAAATATGCTTCTAATCAATTAAATCAAGAATGCCCGAACTTATAAACACTACTACCCACATTTTAGAAATCGAATTTTTAGTAATCTACTTCAATTTTGATGGATTGAATTTTTTTTAAATGATGGACAGCATCCATGGGTGGAAATATAACGAACTTTTTTTGGGGGCGGGGGGAGACTTTATAAAGTTCAATTTTTCACGGAAAAAAATTTATATTGTGATTGATGAAGATTTTAAGTGCATGACATATTTTAACCCATTGTAGTAAGATAATATACGCTCAAGATCTCGCCGTGGCCTACAAATTATTGACTCGTGACTCGCCAGTGGATTACAATACATCGTTCGGGAACCCCAGAGTCAAATAAATCGTGATAAGTGAAATGTAATTAATTCATTGGTAAAAACAATTTAATGTTTTATTTATTAATGAAAGTTACACCTAATGGTGATGAAAATTTCAGAACTAGAAACGAAATAGAAGTAAAAATTTCACTGTAAAAGACTACAAACAAAAAAGTTAGCAGAATCCTTGTTTGACAACTTTATAATCCTATTTCATAACAATACAGCTTTAAAATTCACGAAGGGATCTAAATTCAGGAAAACGTTTAGATGTCTGAGATACATACACATAATAACTAAAGAAAGGTTTTATAAAAATAACATTGCAGATGAAGTGTTAGCAGACACTGTAATTGAATTGGGTTAATTCACGAAACTGTCGACGAAATAAATGACCTATGATAACTAAAAAACGTCGCAATATTTCACAACTTCATGCAGGGCTATGAATCGCGGAAACATCAGAGTAGCATTCTTCATCAAAACAGGTTCTTTCAAGCGTTTTCTAGCACAAACCGTAGTTAAGATAATCATTGTGACCCAAATAATTTAATTAAAAGTTTTTGGATAAATATTAAAACAAAATCTTATTTGTAATACCGTTATTCATTTCTCCAACTTCAGGGTCATAACAAGTTTTGGATGAAAACAGATTCAGATGTAAAAAAAAATGTGCATCTATCTTCCCAGCATTAAAGATTTAAGTGACAACATTGACTAATAATGGTAAAATATAACAAAAGAATAGCTATATAATCTTGGGAGGAAAAATTCAGTTTTATCTTTGGCGTACCCAAAATATTGTGTCCCGTGTCATCAATGGCGCGCATGTAGACGGCTCGCCATCTTAGCCCTAGATTAAACCAGAGAAGTAATCCTTCCTTTGTCTTTCTCGAACCAAGACGTTCTCGTAATTGATAAGTAGCAATACAGTATGCCAGAATGGGAGGCTTTACTCTTAGCTTCTTTATTTTGTGGAAGATAATACAGATCAAAATTTCGGAACAGTGACTCTTAAAACTTATCACCGATTTACAATGTTGAAGGAAGGATTATATACTTTAAAATGTTACTCAAAATTAGTTTCCCAAACTATAGTGAATGTACTACAAGCTAGCCACTAACTTTTGATGGGACTATTTTTACTTAAAAGTGATAAGTAACAATACAGTATGTCAGAATGAGACGCTTTATGATTAGCTTCTTTATTTTGTGGAAGAGAATTCAGAACAAAATTACGGAACAGTGACTCTTAAAATTTAACAAAGATTTAAAATGTTGAAGAAAGGATTATATACTTTAAAATATTACTCAAATTTAGTTTCCCAAACTGTAGTGAATGTACTACAAGCAATTCATTATATTATTTTTAGTGGTACTATTTTTACTCAAAGGTGATAAGTAGCAATACAGTATGTCAGAATGGAACACTTTATGATTAGCTTCTTTATTTTGTGGAAGAGAATACAGAACAAAATTTCGGAACAGTGACTCTTCTAAAATTTGACACAGATTTACAAATATGAGGAAAGGATAATATACTTTAAAATATTACTCAAAATTAGTTTCCCAAACTGTAGTGAATGTACCAGTAGCAACTCATTATATTACTTTTAGTAGTACTAATTTTAATCAAAGGTGATAAGTAACTATACAGTATGCCAGAATGAGATGCTTCATGCTTGCCTTCTTTATTTTGTTCTTAATTAGACTTAAACTTACAGTTGTGAAGAAAGCATTCTATATTTTAATGTATTGCTTAAAATAAGTTTTCAGAACTATGTAAATGGATATTAACATTAAATCATATATATTTTTTTGGTGGTACGATTTTTACCGAAAGGTAATAAGTAACAATGCAATTTGCCAAAATAGGACGCTTTATGCTTAGCTTCTTTATTTTGTAGAAGAGAATACAGAAGGAAATTTTTTGAATAGTATTTCTTCTAATATTTGACTAAAATTTACAGTTGTGAAGAAAGGATTTTATATTTTAATATATTACTTAAAATAAGTTTTCGGTACCATGTGAATGGATATTAACAGTAAATTATATTACTTTTGGTGGTACGATTTTTACCGAAAGGTGATAAGTAACAATGGAATATGCTAGAATGGGATGCTTTACGCTTAGCTTCTTTATTTTGTAGAAGAGAATACTGAAGGAAATTTTTTGAATAGTATTTCTTCTAAAATTTGACTAAAATTTACAGTTGTGAAAAAAGGTTTTATATTTTAATATATTACTTAAAATAAGTTTTTGGAACTATGTGAATGGATATTAACAGTAAAATATATTACTTTTGGTGGTATGATTTTTACAGAAAGGTGAATGCAATATGCATACCATTCAACATTTTATTCTTATCTTTTATCATTAACTCTGTTTTTTTTCTTTTGGAATTAACCACCTGAATTTTCGTCTGGGTAACGTCCGCAAGTTATTTCTGAAGTTATAATCCTAACAAATGAAAGCGAATGCGTGATAATGAGGTGAATAAAATTATGTATATCTTCTCTCATAAGAAATTTTTAAGAGTTTTTTACGAATGAATTATGAAATGTGATGAGTTTTTTATTAACAATTCCAAAATGTTTGCATTTTTAATTTGACATTATCCAAATTGTAAAATTTTTTCCAATTCTTTTACCACAAGCTTCGCATACCAATGAATGAAAATCAGATGTATTCAGAATCATTCGCAGATCAGAATTTCAATTCATTTTAGTCATAAGAGGAAGAAAAATTCGCTTAACTGAATTTGAGTTTTATCGATAAAGTGAAAAGCAGGTAAAAATGTCGATAACAATAAACGTTCCAACGAGTGAGATAATATACTTATCATTCGATACAGCTGGCTTTGTTTGAAGTAACACTCAACCAACAAAACGTTCTCCAAAGAATCTAATCAAGTGAAAACACAAATTCCGGGGGAAGAAACTGATTAGATACGTTGAGAGTTCCGACCGTTATACATCTAAGAACCATTGATAATAAAAATTTTAGAATCTTTCAGTGGAAGCGACAACATTTTTAAAAGAGAAGGCTGAAATTATAACTTATTTTTTAAAATAAAGATCCATCCCTAATTAATGAAAAATGCCAAATTATCGCTACTAATTTAGACTAATAATAAATCTGAATTGCGAGTGTTGGTACTCTATGGGCCACTCTACTTGATCTACAGCTACCAAATTTGGCATACTCATACTTTGGAGGGAGATAATGTGCACCTCAGAATGAATTTTTGGACTTTTAATTAAAATTGTAATTAATTGAAAGTTAAACAAAAATTTGGTGTTTTTCCACGATGATTTCCGTAAGTCTTATCATAATAAATAAATTGCACCGCGTTCCAAAATTTTAAAAACTTTTTTTAATGATACCAATTTAATTTACCAATGAACCAATCAAGGTACAATTGGTATTATAAATTTACCAATGATAATTTATGATACCAATTCCCCATTTTTGTTGAATTTTGGCACTTTTAAATCTTTAAGTTTTATTTCCAAAAATAGATTACATTGTTGCTTCGAAATTCAAACCGTTTACAGCGAGAATATTACTTTAAATCTGAAGAAGTGAACAAATAGAAATGTTTTTTTTTTTAATTTTTCAGAATAATTTTATTGTTGCTGTGACAAAAGCCACAATCCATGAGATAACTTTTGAAAATCAAGCTTAAATAGAAAGACAAAGGTTTAAAAAAATGTTGACAAATAAATAATACTAAAAAGTTATAACCTTTTGGTCAATTTGCTCAACAAACCCCAAGAATATCGTTGTGTAGAGTATCCCATTTGTTAACTTTTGGAAAGCAAACTTAAAATAGAAAGACAAAGGTTTAAAAAAAATATTGACAAATAAATAATGCTAAAAAGTTATAACCCCTTGCTCAATTCGCTCAACAAACCTCAAGAATATCTTTGAGTAGTATATATATTCCATTTGTTAACTTTTGAAAATCAAGCTTAAACGGAAGGAGAAAGCTTAAAGAAAAATGATGACAAATAAATAAAACTAGAAGTTTACAACTCTTTGCTCGTGTCATTCAAAAAGCCCCAAGAATCCCGTTGTGCAAAATATTCCATTAATTAACTCTTGAAAATCAAGCTTAAACGAAGGGACAAAACTTAAAATATAATATAATAAATTAATTATACTAAGAGATCCCTTTTCACGTTTAGCTCAGCAAACCCCAAGGATTTTATGCATATCTTTAGGCAGGACAATTCGAAAACTACCAGAATTGGCTGGAAATAATTAGAAATTGCTTTTAAGCTATAATTTGTAATCTAATCCTAGATAGTTAATCTGTCTATATTTAAACGAATTAAAATATCCAAAACATAAATTAACAATTAATTGATGATAAAGATAAAGAAGAAAACATTTAAACTATAATTTGATTCCCTACTACACCGTTTCAACATGCACAGTCTTAAGTCATGTTAGCAATATATTCTTTCCAAAATTTGAAAACGAAAAACTCCCAGTGATTAAGAAAAAATTTAAAATATTATCAAATTTTTTTTTCCTTTCTTCAGTTAAGCAGTAAACGTGAAAAATTAGAAGGTATTTCAATTTTCAAAAAGAAAAAAAAATTAAAAATGACAATATAAGCAAGGTTTTGTTGGTTCAACCAATAGAAACACACCATTGCTTATATTGTCCAACCAACAAGATTCAAAAATTTTTAAATAAGCATAATGTTTGGATGGAAGTACAAGTTAAAATTTAAACATCTCATGAAAAGTAATTAATTTAATATACAAAATAAAATTATTTATTATTTAAATAATCATTTAATATTTTAACTAGAAAATGTAACTGAAACTTACATGATTAATTAGTAATGTTTCGAGTTCAGAATAAGAAGTGTTTTTTAAAAAATCTTTTAATTCTATGAATAAGGCAACAACAAAAATTACTTCATAGTATGACTATTTTAAGAAGAGTTGGTTATTTAGCACAACTATGCGAATTTCACAATATTGCAATGACAAATTGTGAATTAAAACCCGAATGTTTAACCTTATCTAACATAAAATCCAAAACAGGTGAGAAAAGAATAAATCATGATATTTTTCTCACTTCCAAATATTGGTGATGGAACTATCCTTAAAAAGAGTGCATCCTTTATTGATATAAAATTATGATGCAAATAACAGCATCAAATGATTAAATTTGCTTTGATCTTTTTCAACTTCCTCTTGCAAAAAATTCACAACGCACACAAACGGCCAGTGAAGATAAGAGGAGGGAAAAGGGACGACTAGAAACGTTCCAATTACAGGACGCACTAACTGAAGGTTAACCAGACATCAACTTCCTATCTCGCTCAATATTCGCTATTTATACCAGATAAAAAATAAAATAAAATAAACAAATAATACAAACCTGCACATGGTTAATCCAAAAGGACATATCAAACACAAAACATCTAAATAAATCCACAGATGGACGCGTCTTTCTAGAATGTAAACAAACGCTACATCCTTCAAACAAAGGCACGCTATCCACAAACGGGCGTTTCTGCTATCTCAATAACAATAAATTAGGGCGTCGAGTCTCACATGGGATATAGAAGGCACTCTCTCAGTATTCACAAAGTATTTCTAATTTTTCAATGAAGTAATATGAGAAATTAGGATTATTCTTTTTCCAGACGCGGATGGAAGAGTTCTGCCAACCGAACTCATCCAGGGCTACGTGACAAATGGCACCAGGTGGATTCGGGCAACCCTGGCCCCTCTGCCGGGAGAGGGGGAGGGGGTCCCCAACAGGGGATGAACCCTTGGGTTTTAAATCTTTCCTTCCCTCCTCTGACCTCGGGTCACAAAAAAAGATTTTCTACCCCTCACCCCCTGCTTCTAGCCCGAATGGATTTTTCCGTGGGGAATCGGTCATTTGGTCCGGAAAATCCTTCTGGGCAGGGGACAAATTGAAGCAAGCCTTCACTTGGGGACCGAATAAGAGATACAGTTGCTTTTCATAGCAAACAGGCAAGAGAGCAGTGATTAGGTATAAAGATCGTGTTCCAGAAAGGAAGTTCCAAGTAATGGTACATCGAAACTATGAACCATAGACACAAGGACATAAATATTTGTTAAAAGTGAAGGGAAATATTTAATATCATTCATCTAAACAAACAACTTGTAACAGAAAAATAATTGATAACCGATAATTACTGTTTTAAGTTATTTATGTTTGCCAAATCCTCCGTATCGATTTTGTAGCCTCTGTAATTTCATACGTTACGTGTCGGTATAAAATATTTTAAATCATATTGTAAAGAAAAATTGCCAGAAACATTGTAAGGAATTGTTTTGGAATACAGTAAGAAATAAGTTTGTGGAACATTAAATATTTGATATAATTATTACATATATGTTACTCTATCTGTTATGTAGCATCTGACATATCACGTTAGGAGTCAGTAACAGATATCTCAAATCACACTATAAAGAAATATTGTAATGAAATGTTTTGGAGCATTGTAAGAACATAAAATACCTGGAACATTAAATGTATGATATAAACATTAAATCTACGTCACTTTAACTGTTATATAACATCAGATATTTCATATGTTATTTGTCAATATAGGATATTTCAAATTATATTGCAAAGAAAAATTGACAGAAACATTGTAACGAATTGTTTTGGAGCATTCTCAGAAATAAAATTCGCGGAATGTTAAATCGATGAAATAATCATTAAATATATGTTACTGTATCTGTTTGCTATGTAGTATCTGATGTTTCATGTTATGAATCAGTGTCGGATACATCAAAAGACAATGCAAAGAAATATTGTAAGGAAATCTTTTGGAGCATTGTAAGAAAATAAAATACCTGGAACATTAAATGTATGATATAAACATTAAATCTACGTCACTTTAACTGTTATATAACATCAGATATTTCATATGTTATTAGTCAGTAAGGATGTTTCAAATTATATTGCGAAGAAATATTGTCAGAAACATTGTAAAGAATCGTTTTGGAGCATTTTCAGAAATAAAATTAACGGAATGTTTAATAGATGAAATAATCATTAAATCTATGTCACTGTATCTGTATGTTATGTAGTATCTGATATTACATGATATGAGCCATTATCAGATATTTCAAATCACAATATAGAGAAATATTGTCAGAGACATTATTAGAAGTAAACATGCAAAGTATTCAGTGTCATTCCGATGGTAGAAGTGTAGGTTACTGTATCAGTTATAAGTATCAGATACAATTGTATCAACCTCTACTTGATAAAGTATTACTAAGTATCAACTTTATGGTTTTTGGAATGTATTGTTAAATTATGGCATATATTTAATCTCCATAAATATCCAGGATATAATTCAAATTTAAAAAAAACCCTAAAAAAACATTCATTATGATGCAAAACTCAATAAAAGTAAACATTAGCAGCTAATTTGCTGATTGAGACATAGATCGAGTCAAGGTATCAGACAATTTATTTGATATATATTTATACTACATGCACGGGAATAAATGTTTGTTTCTATGTTTGCTTTGTATCCTGTGCGTAATGAATAAAACGTGACCATCCAAACAAGACATACTCAATTGCCATTTAAATCATATGTAAAGTTACAGCACACGCTCGTTAAATTTGAGATCAAAAGGTCAAAAATGACACATATTGAAAGTTATTGAAGACATCATAGCGGAATTTTTTTTTTCAGAGGGTATTTCCTTTTTCCAAATGATGGTGGTAACGTGATTTTATAAAAATATTTTTAAGGCTACATTTTTAATTATTTACCGTTATTAGAATTTATAATGCCGACTTCATGGTGCAGAGGAAGCGCATCTTCCTCGTGATTTGGACGCCTCGGGTTCGAGTCCCGGTTCGAGCATTGTTGTCCTTCTGTGTTTTTTTTTTGTGAGGTGTATTAATGCCCCCCACCGGTAAAAAGGGGCTGTGCAAGAGAGTGTGATGAGGGAGTAGCTAAATTGTAATTTTGTTCCTAGTTGGCGCTATTTCAAAACAAAAGACGCTCATTCAGCTTAAAATCGCTGAAGGCCGTCAGCGCGCTTGTCCATGGCAAGTGCCATTAGTAACAACAACAGAACTTATAAAATAAATATCTTTCGGCATGCTCAGATAGATAAATAAATCAATAAAATGAAAAAAAAAATTATGGAGTTCCTCTTTTCAAATAGCATATTTCTATAATTTTTATAGTCGATCTAAATACCTGAAGCTATTTCTCTTAATCTGATTTCCAAATCTAAAATAATAGCGTGTGTGACGAATATGACCTCAAATCAAATGTTTCAGATTTCTACCTTTTTTGCAGTATTAATAAATATAATGCTCTTTTAAAATTAAATTTATAAATCAAAGAAAAGGTAAAAGTTTAAGTAGCTCTAAGCTAAATAATTTACAATTTTTTTTAAAAAAAAATTGCTTAACAAAAGAGAACCAGCCGAATCATCGGCTTACTTTCATAACATTTTATTCATTATTGCACAACTTCAGTGTAAAAGTTGACAAAGACCTTATTTACATTCTAAAGATAAATAAAAATCATTTACATTTTTAATAATTACGAATATAATGCAAAGATAATTGCCAATGTGACGAATATGACCCCATTTCGATTGTTTCAGATTTCTTCCCTTTTTGCAAACATTTATGTTAATAAATATAATATTATTCTATTTTCAAAGAAAATTAATGGATCACGAATGGATAAAAGTTTAAGTAACTCTAAATTAAATAATTTACAGTTAAAAAAATTGTTTTTAAAAAAGAGAATCAGCCGAGCCATTAATTTATATTGATGGCATTTAATTCATCATTGCAAAATTCTAATTTAAATGTTGAAACGAAGCTATCTATTACATTCGAAACACAAACAAAAATCATTAAGTTTTCACATAACTAATTATGCAAAGTTAATAGTAAATGCGATTTGTGACACATTTCAACTGTTCCGGATTTCTTCCCTTTTGGCAAACATTTATATTAAATATAATATTATGTTATTTTCAAAGAAATGGATAAAAGTTTAAGTAACACTATATTTAATAAAGATTAAAATGAAATCTTCTATACATATTTCAATGTACCATTTCAGAACATCATTTCTTGAACGGCCAAGCACCACGTGCTTGTGCGAGTTAAACTATATTCTTATTAATTTTAATCGTTTCATTGAATTATTAGTTTTAGTATAGCAAACGATCCAAAAAACTTTGTCTCACCTTTATTGTAAGAAAAAATATCACCTTTCCTATTTATTTTATTTCGCATAATCACGTGCTCAAAACGACATTTTTCTAGGTTTTATTGGCTGCAGTTATTTTTTTTTTAATGAGAGCTTTTATACATGCGATGGCAACGCGAAGATAATAAAATTTAAATTTTTCGCCAACGGATTTTTGTCTATTTCATTCCCAAAATAACATCATCTGATATGATAATAATTCGCATTTTTAAAAAAATTAGTTTATTTTTTGTAAAAGAGAATCAGCCGAGTCAAATAAAATTTTCATAACATTTAATTCAAACTCCAATTAAAATGTTGATAGCATTTAAATTGGAACGCACAATTTCAATTTAAATGTTGAACGAAGATATCTGTTACTTTCGAAACACACACACACACACATACACACAAATCAATAACGTTTTCACACGTCATTTCATTTTTGAAAAACAAAATGGCTCTTCTACTCATGATGAGAGATTGTAAATATAAGAATTCTAATCCTACAATTCGGTGCGTGGTGAACATACCAAACTGTAACCGAATTCGAGCTCACCCCATACAATACTTCTCACTTATGATTTCGCTGCAATCGAAGCTAGCATTCGAGTGAGTAACAAATGGGGGGTTCGGACTGACTGAAATCGATAGAACCTTTCGAAATTACTTCCAATCAAATGGCACCGCGGGGCGCACGCCTTTAGTTGAAAGGGTAGATATTAATCGAAGGGCGTGATGAAGGATTCCTTCCAAGTGAGTTTCTACGTGCCTCCGGGACATTCAGGGCTAAACTTGTAACATTCGAAAACGATTTTTAAAAAAAATCAGAACAGGGAATAGCGAATTTAAGACATATGGTATATTTCCCTTGCGTTTAAGATTTGAATCAAAATGGAAGATCTAAACAATGGAAAGCGACAGATTAGTAAAAGGTATAATTTTTTTTCACAATGTTTTATCACATTAAAAACATTTTGTACTTTTGAGATAAACTGCTTTAAGATACAAATTAAAAGATATTCAGTTTATTTTACTAAATTAGTGAAAAGTTTTGAAACTTTATTGAATAACTTTTAATAATAAGATAGGTAGCTAGAAAATTAGTGTCTATTCATATTATTTTTTTATTCGCATTTTAGAGTTTTTTTTATCATGCCAGAGCATGATGTTGTTTTTGGGTAGAGGTTCTTGGCGTCAACAAAAAACCGTAAGCGAAAAACTGAAATTTTATTATATATCTGCACGAGAAACTCAAAAAATCAGATTTTAATAAACCGTTGCCATTGCATTTACAAAATCTCTGATTTTAAAAAAAAATCTAGAAATATATATAAAACCTAGAAAAATGTCATTTTGAGCACGTGATTATATGAAATGTAATGAATAATAAATGTGATATTTTTTAAAAACAATAAATGCCATACAAAGTTTTTTTGGATCGTTTTCAACATTAAAGTGACTCATTCAATGAAACAATTTGAAATGAATAAAAATATAATTTAACTCTCACGAGCACGTAGTGCCTGGCCGTTCAAGAAATCATGTTCTGACATGATACATTGAAATATGCATAGTAGATTTCATTTTAATCTTTATATTAAATTAATTCTGAAATTTCGTGTGTGTTTTTTATTGTAATTTTTTAGTTCAATGGCTTAACAAGTGCAAATGACACTTGGCGCATGCTTTATTCTTTCACCCTATATCAGAATCGGCTTCTAAAATAAAACATAAATGCAATAAGGCTAAAGCCCCTAAGACTGTTGCCTGGGTCATCTATGCCCTCCTTCTCTATCCCCTTACCATGCTACTAGCCTCGCCATGATTAGCCACGGTCATCGTGGCGAGGGGACCAGGACGGCAATCAGCTTCTCAACCTCTTCAACCCACACTACCAATCAACATACCCTCTCCTTCATTTCCTGCAACCCTCTATTCCTTGGTAAAAGTAAGTTCCTTATAGCTTGCATTATTTTTTGAAGAAATGCAGTACCCCTACAGCACTAGTCAGCCTTGAATTATTTTCAATCTTAAAAACAATAACTTTCGGAATTAAAAAAACAACAACGTTAAAATTCCATTTCAAAAGAAACCAATTCTGCATGATCAATTATTCCTATATAATACTTTCCGAATATGCGAAAGATTGTGGTGAAAAAGTGTAAGAAAAATTTGCAAAAACGTATAATATACATACGTTTGGATAATGGAATTTGGATATAATGGAATATTAAAATTCCCTTTCAAAAGAAACCAATTCCGCATGAGCAATTATTCCTATATAATACCTTCCGAATATGAGAAAGATTGTGGTAAAAAAGTGTAAGAAAAATTTGCATAA
>JAOUZG010030082.1:8139696-8169527 GCA_026289955.1 Argiope argentata
AATATGAGAAAGATTGTGGTAAAAAAGTGTAAGAAAAATTTGCATAAACATATGATACACATACGTTCGGATAATGGAATTTGGATGTAATGGAATTTCAGCATGGATTGGCAGTGAAAACCAATTTAGCATGATCAATTATTTTCCTTTATAATACCTTCCGAACAAGCGAAAGATTGTGGTAAAAAAGTGTAAAATTTTTTTGCATAAACGTATAATATGCATAATAATAATAAATAAAACTTTGTAATAATAAAAAAAGACATTATCAGTAAAGGAAGTGAAATTATACCAGTAACGAAACTTAATTCTACCACAAGATGATTCCACAGAAAATATTTTAGACATTCTTCCATGAAAGTTGAGATATTCAGCTACAATGAAAAGCTAAAATCCAAGACGCGTAGTAACAACCACATAAAAACAATGATGCTTTTTAAGCAGAAATGCAATGAATAATTATTTCTGTAAGGCAATTTTTTAAAATCATAAACGGCATTTGTTCATCTTATTTATACAAAAAGGCCGGTTTTCAAGCACAGAGATAGCGTGTCTTCCCCGGGTTCGAGTCCCTGTTCGGGCATGGTTGTTCTGTGTGCTATTTGTGAGATGTGTGACTGTACCCCCTACCCCTGTAAAAAGGAGCAATGCAAGCAAATGTGGTGAGTGTGTAGCTAAGTCGTACTCTTGGCCCTAATTGGTGCTACTTCAAAAACAAGAGACGCTCCTTTCGGCTTAAATCTGCTGCTGTATCAGCGGGGCTTGTTCGTAGGCAAGAGCTATAAGTAGCAACAACAACAACATACAAGAAGCCGATTACTCATTCTTACGTTATGATTATATAGAATTTATAATTATTACTTGTTAGCGGCTAGGCCGGATTATTAAATAAGACACCGAATAGATTAGAATAAAGAACCCGCAAAATTCGGTGCGAGGTTCGACCAGTCCAGAAATCAAGCCTTCAATTCCAGTTAAAGCTTTTAGTTCTCCCCTTGTCTCTCACAGATCTTTAAACAAAGAAATTTAATTCACTGAATGGTTAGTCGATTTCTATTCTAGTAAGTCATAATAAACAGCAAGAAAATGTTACAATACCTATTAATTATTTTCTTCTTGTTATATAACTACATTATAAAGCAGCAGCGGATTATAAATCAAATATATTTTGTATTCACTACAAGGCTCTCTCACAGATAGTTGATTTCGAAATTATCATAAGAAATAAAAATAAGGATAAAAAAAATGTCATTCTACGTCTACATTTTTAATCTAAAATTGATCTGCACGCACAAGGTAATTCTTTCAATCTCATCACAAGTTATACGCAAGATTTTATTTTATAACCAAAAATAACTAAGAAGAATTAAAAGATTTAAAAAAAAAAACTGGACAAACTGGATTTCCTAAATTGCTTTTTAGTTATGATAATAAATCTTGCGTAATGCTTTTTTCGTTGGGAATTCATTAAACATTCCCCGCAGCTGAAATCTTGGATTAAATAAATTTCTGTTGAAGAAATTTTAATGCAGCATGATATAGAATTTTAAGCAGAGCTTTTAACAGAAATTTTAAGGAACATTTTTTTATAATTAATCAACCAAGAATTTGCAGCGAAAACTTCCAAGAAATAATGATATCAGATTCCATTAGAAAAAAGAGAGGGAGAGAGTTAAATGCTGCAAAATTATAAATTACTCATTATAATTCAAAATTTAGAATAAAGAGTTCGTTAACATGCCATATAAAACAACGTTAGATTTATAACTAGTTATTCGATATAAATTTGCTAAAAGTAATGTTGAAAGAGCAATGTAAGAACAATCTACTGCAAAAGAATGTAACATTTTGTTCAATATTTTGGAAGAACTTTCATATTATTCATTTATATATTTAAAAAATTATTCTTATAATAAAATGTTTTAACTACATTTTTTTTAAAAAAAGAGCTCATTAGAAATTCTATTTCGAATCACTGCAACGTTTGGGAATGATTTGTCTGTTTTGTATTTTTTAAAAAAATTATCTCATAATCTTATCACAGAAATACGGCGTAAATAAAAAAAAAGTTAAATTTTGTGAATATAGACGCAATTATCAAAAAAAAAAAAAACAAGTATTATTTACAAATATTTCATAACTACAATGATTATTTCAGCAAAATTTATTAAGATAATACAACATAACTAAGTTGCAATGAAAAACCTTTTTTTCACTTACTTCGAATAGTTAAATTAAAATTTGCTTCTTTGTTTTTTCAGAGAGGTCTGAAAAAGCGTAATAAACAAACGATATCGAATATTTTATGAATTGCAATTATTTCCATACATCTAAAACGAATCGTTTGATCCCAAAGAACTTTATTCAGTTAATATATGTGCAAAGACAAACTTCGATCGCATGCTTTTTCGTATTGGATAGTTCGGAAAGTAATTTCGTTTTTTCCCGTCAGAGGACTTAATTACGTTTTTTCGAAACCAACTTCACACTTAAGCCGCATAAACATTATATGTCTTGAGAGCTGATATTGCAAGGCTTGTGTGTGAAAAAGTTCTATTAATTCTACGCAGTAGTTTTTGGTTGGTGCCCTTTTAAATATGGAGAGCAAAAAGCAGCATTTTCGTCATATTTTACCTTTTTACTTCAGAAAAGGTAAAAATGCTGTCCAAGCGAGAAAAAAATTGACGGATGTGTATGGAGAAGGCGTGTTAACAGTACGCCAGTGCCAGAACTGGTTTGCAAAATTTCGATCCGGCAATTTTGATGTCGAAGATGCACCACGGTCTGGAAGGCCGGTCGAAGCTGACAAAGATGCGATAAAGGCATTAGTTGATGCAAATCGGCGAATAACCACACGAGAGATCGGTGAGAGATTAAATTTGTCGAATTCGACTGTTTATGGCCATTTGAAAGGCATGGGCTTAACCTCGAAGCTCGATGTGTGGGTGCCCCATGTCCTTACGGAGCGAAATTTGTGTCGTCGCGTTGACGCGTGTGATTCGCTCCTCAAACGTCAAGAAAATGATCCATTTTTGAAGCGGATTATTACTGGGGACGAAAAATGGGTTGTATACAACAATGTTAAACGCAAGAGGTCATGGAGCAGAAAAGATGAACCGGCTCAAAGCGTGTCAAAAGCCAACATTCACCAAAAAAAGGTGATGCTCTCCGTTTGGTGGGATGTCAAAGGAATCGGGTTTTTTTTGAGCTTTTGCCGCACAATACAACGATTAATTCAGAAGTCTATTGTCATCAACTGGACAAATTGAATGATTCACTTAAAGAGAAGAGGCCCGAATTAATCAACAGGAAGGGTGTAGTGTTCCACCAGGATAATGCGAGACCTCACACAAGTTTGGTCACTCGCCAAAAACTTTTACAGCTTGAATGGGACGTACTGCAACATCCACCATATTCTCCAGATCTGGCGCCTTCCGACTACTATTTGTTCCGGTCCCTGCAAAATTTTTTGGATGGCAAAACCTTTACCTCAAATGAAGATGCCAAAAACCACCTGAACCAGTTTTTTGCCAGCAAAGACCAAAACTTTTATGAGAGGGGAATTATGTTACTGCCAGAAAGATGGCAAAAGGTGTTGGACCAGAATGGCCAATATATAATTTAATAAAATATTTATTCATTATACGAAAACTGTCTTTCATGTTCCCCAAAAAAAACGAAATGACTTTCCGAACAACCCAATAAATTTATCAGTTTTATGACTATAGCCATGTTAGCAAGTCATTTCTTTGGGTCTAAATATTTTGCTGGCATCTTTAGCACCAAAGACAAAAATTAGAAACCATCTCTTTCAACGTAAGTTGCACATATAATTTAACTACAGATTAGTAACAAATTTACTATCAAATGGAAAATTATTTCTATTGAATAGATTATCTCTATTTCCTTTGTTCTTCATAATCAAAGAAATGTAAGGGATTTCGTTAGTTTGCAATTTCATCGTTGTAGTCCCGGTATTTAAAAAATTTCAGCACCAAAAAGTTTTGCTTGCTTCTTTAGCATCAAAGACAAAAAAATTAGAAGTCTTCTAATTAAATATAACTTGGGAATATAATTTTCTTATATGTAAGTAACAAATAAAATTATTATAGATGGAAAATTATTTTTATTAAATAGGTAATCTCTATTTAACTCCTTCTTCACAATCAAAGAGATGTAACGAATCTCGTTAATTTGCGACTTCATCGGGGTAGTCTAGGTATTTTAAAGATTTCAGCACCAAAAAGTTTTGCTTACTTCTCTTTAGAATCAAAAACAAAAAAAAATTAGAAGCCATCTATCTCAACCTAACTTAAGAATATAATTTTCTTATATATAAGTAACAAATAAAATTACTACAGTTGGAAAATTATTTTTACCAGATAGATAAACTCTATTTCCCCCGTTCCTTATAATCAATGAAATGTAACGAATTTCATTGATTTGCGACGTCATCGGGGTAGTCTCGGCATTTTAAAGATTTCAGCACCAAAAAGGTATGCTAGTTTCTTTAGCACCAAAGGCAAAAGTTAGAAACCATAACGTAACTTATGCATATAATTTACTAATAGATTAGTAACAAACAAAATTGCTATCAGATGGAAAATTATTTCTATTGAATAGATAATCTCCCTTTCCCCCATTCTTCATAATCAAAGAAATGTACGGAATTTCGTCAGTTTGCGATTTCATCGTTGTAGTTCCCGGTATTTTAAAAATTTCAGCACCAAAAAGTGTTGCTTTCTTCTTTAGCACCAATGACAAAAATTAGAGACCATCTCTTTCAACGTAAGTTGCACATATAATTCACTTATAGATTAGTAACAAAAAAAATTTCTACCAGAGGGAAAATTATTTCTACTGAGGAGAAATCTCACTTTTTTCCCATCATATTCAAAGAAATATGCTCCTCAGTTAAATAAGTTAGTTTGGCTCCATCCAGGTCATTTAAAGTCATAAAATATTGGGTTTTAGCACCAAATGCAAAGGACAGCAACCAATTATTTTAGCTTAATCTGATCATATCACTTATTTACAAAAGAAGAAAAAAATACGCGAGGTTATAACAGAAGGAAGATAATTTCTATTGAGTAGATAATGTTCGTTTTCTCCCTCATAATAATGCGTGACGCTGAAGAAAACAACTTTAATGACAAGAATAATAATGATCCTCGTTTCAAGCACCTGTTGCTTTAGGGGGGGTGATAAAGGAACAATGACAACACCTACGAGAAGGGCACGGTCGCGAGTAAACAGGAAGTCTTGGGGGTGCCAGCGATTCGCTTCGATCATAAAATGACATGATGTCACTTCTGAGTAGGAAGAAGATATGGATGCTGAGTACAAAGAACTTTTGCGATAGAGAGTAAGTTATCAGGCAGTTAAACTTATATTTTTATTCGTTAATTTTATAAAATACATTGTAGGACTGAAATACTTCAACTAATTAGTCATTTAAAAAATAATGCATAAATTAAAAATAATAAAAGATTAAATTGAAATCTATGCATATTTCAATGTTTCATGTCAGATCATAATTTCTTGAACGGTCAAGCACCACGTGCTCGTGCAAGTTAAATTATATTTTTTATTCATTTTAATTGCTTCGTTGGATGAGTCACTTTAGTATTGCAAACGATCCAAAAAAAAACTTTATCTCGCATTGATTGTTTAAAAAAATATCCCATTTCCCATTCATTTCATTTTATATTATCACGTGCTCAAAATGACATTTTTCTAAGTTTTATTTGCTGTAGTTATTAACTTATTTTTTTAATCAGAAGCTTTTGTAAAGGAAATGACAGCGCGTTATTAAAAGCTGATTTTTGAAGATGCTCGAGCAGATAATATATTTTTTTTTCCGTCTACGGATTTTTGTTGACGCGAAAAATCTCAACCCAAAAACAACATCATGCTTTAACATTATAAAAAAAATAGAGAGACTTTTTTTTTCTAGTTCCGATGAACAATAGAAGAGGGGGAGGGAGAGATATAGAGAAGAAAAATTATGAACAAACCCGATCATTTTTCAACAAGATCGTCATGAAGATTCAGGTGCTTGTCATATCTGTGGATCTCTTCGAAAATTATTGCAGCAGTGGCAGGAGATGAGTCTTAATTTTTCTTTGAAGCTCCTCATTAGTTAGCTCCTTATAATTATTTTAGTATCCTAGCCAATCCTTCAATTCAGGGAACAGATCGAAATCGTTCGATTCTAAACCACGTTCTCAGCAAAGGGAGACAAGGACATAATACAGTTGCAATGGAAGATCCTTTTTAAGAAATTGATGAAGTCGAACTATCGAAAGAAAGGCAGGATGCTGTAAATCCCAGTAATGAGTACAGATATCGTTTGATCAGCATGCCAAAATCCCTATTTTAAAGAATGAATGTTTAGGCATTACAACTTCATATTGTTAGAAATTCTTGAACCCATATTTTTTCAATCCCAGACCATGGTCTCAATTTGCATACGATTGGTGCATGCTTTATATAGTTTTGTTGGTAACACTGGAGGTGTACCAAAGATAAATAAAAGCTGTATGTATTTTTGCGTTGGTGATGCTGACTTCGTGAAGAGCGAGTGCACTTTTAATACATGCAAAAACCGGGTATCTTTTCATGTAGTATTATGTTCTTGTTTTTATTACTAGAAGAAACGAGTTATATTTTTATAATTGATTAATAAATCAATATTTTAAGAAACTCGGCTCCTCATTTTAAAGCATAGCCTACAACGCATATACTTTAATTTCAAAAAATTAAAAAAAAATTATAATAACGTTTAGACAATTAAGCAGCATTAAAGAAGTGTTTCAACTTATCTGAAATCTCTAGTGACAATTTTTTTTAAAGAGGGAATCAGAAGTCTTGTCCATCGATATGACAAAACGCCAGAATCTTCATGGCGATTACGTAGAAACCATTTTTGTTCATTAATTCATTTTCATTTGTTATTCATTTTGTTATGGTTCATCGAAACTTAAAAAAAAAAGTGCCATCTTTTATAGTGATATTTTAAACTCTAAATTAATTTCCAAAGCTTTATCTTAATTTAGGCCATAATTACATCATTCTAAAATATTCTTTTATTTCTTGATCCATTCCACTCGTTCTAGTTAATTAATTCAACAGAAGCCGTGTAAAATTGCTGAATCGTCTAAAAGCCACAGATTCTCACTCTAAGAGATGAAAATTGTCCACCGAAGCGCATTCCTTTAAAAAGATCCCTGTGTTTCCCTTGCCTGTTAGACATATATTGCGGAAATCGCCTTCGAAATCTGATTCTATAAGCACTCCGAAAAAATATTTTCCCTATCAAAATCTTACTTATTTAAGAACAAGGATGATGATTTTCCTCCCCATTTTTAACACTTCAGCTTTTTTGTCAATTCGTTTTGTGGCGTTCTGTGTTGTGCACGTCGCTTTTGCTTGTACATAATGCCTGTTTCCCGCGATGGAACAAAACGAACTTAAAAATTTAACCTGTCTTCTCCATGATTTCGGCCACGACTCTGCTATCTGCTTTCAACAAATAATTTAAATGCTTTACATTATATATATACATATATACACACGTGTGTGTGTGTGTGTGTGAGAGAGAGAGAGAGAGAGAGAGAGCTTCTAATCTAATAATTCTCACATTCTGTACGGCGCATGTTGCGTCACTGATTACGTCATGGTAATCACATGATTGTTTCGTGGCTAAATTTACAGACGAGAGTTCGATGATAAGTAGGTAAGACGTGCCGCTCACATTCAATTACCATTTTATAATAGCCAAGTAATGTTTTGTCCTTTTATAACATATGCCGCTTCTTAATAAAAGAATGCTAAATATTAATACTGGTCGTTGCCTTTTCCCACCTATATCATCAATTTGAAATTTAGTAACAATTCCAAATTAGTTCTTAAAGGTGAATCCTTATTTTTATGGTCACAGTGATCCCATATATACAGAATCTAGGATCATATTTTGTCATTGGAAAATCCGAAAGTTTTGCACTATTCTGACTCATGATCTTTCTGATTTTTTTTATGAAAGAAATATATTAATCATATATTATTTAAATACAAAACGATCGCGAAAAAAGTAAGAGAGATGATTACTTATTTCTTAGACGTTGAGCAGAAACATCATTCATCACAAATAAATTTATTGGAAAGAAGTTGTGGAATTAGAAAATGTATCTAGAGACCCTATTTATAAAGATATTAAGGATGATTAATTAGATAACTAGATAGCTGATACATTATCGGCATTCCATAAATATATTTTTCCTGTTTAGTTAGCCTCATCATTAAAACCTGATAGTATAAAAGCTTCAAAATATAATCTCATATTTAAATACTTAATTGAAATGCCATTATTTCCATCAAATTGTGTTCATTGATCATACTGTCATACTGAATTTCCATTTTTTTAAAAAGAAAATATAAAAATGGTTATATCAATTAACAGTCTGTTATATACCATACAATATATATAACATTAATTTTCTAGATGTTGAGCAGAAATATTATCAATAACAAAAAAAAAATGCATAAGAAAAGATAAAGAAATTTTTGGGGAGCGAGGAAATCTCTTCAGACACCCTATTTGAATAGATTTTTAGGGATGATTAATTAAATAACTTGACAGCTTACCAAATTCTTTACATTATACAATTCCTTTTCTTTCTGTTAGCAGTCTCTTTTCCATACCTGTTAATATAAAGACTCTCATACTTACAATCAAGTGAAAAGCCCTTGCCTGCCTCAAAATGTCTTGTGGTCACACTAAACTTAACAGTCTTAGAAATAAAAAATAAAAAATAAAATAAAAAATAGTAATTTTGAAACTCATATCCCCCTTTCCCCCATTTTTATGACTATTTCAAAAAAACTTTAAATACAAAAATCGCTCGATTTCTTCATCAGATTTTTATACTTCTTTTGATACTTCGATTTTGATATTTAAAAATCGATATCGATGATGTTGATATCCGATTCTGCAGCTCTGTGAAATACCCATGGAAAAAAAGGAATACATCTTTCAGAAGTCTGAAATTTTACCAAGAAGAAAAGTAGAAATATCCAATAAAGTATAGAACTCCTAGATTCTGCCTACTTCACAAGTCCATACTGCTCGATTATTTCGAAGATATTATCACAGATAACAGCCAAGGAACTCACCTGTAAAAAAAGAAAAGTAAGAAATAAATACAGTGTAATAAAAGTCCTTACAAAAATAAATTGACAAATTTTTGTGCCCAAGTTTAAAAAAATAAGGTTAACATTTAAATCAGTCAATTTTGAAATATACTTACTCGTTACATCAAAACAGCGAAAACAAACTAAATCAAAACAAGTTAACGTCCATGTTGTAGCTGACTTATCCAAGCAGTAAATATATTTGTAACAGATGTAGGAGTCTGAGGTGTTTTTTTCTTTTCTTTTTTATCAAGTTATAATTAATTAGAAAAAAATTTAAAAGAAATTGACTGTTATTCAAAAGAAGCAACATGATGAATAATCTTTTTACGCCATGAAGTGGATTCCTAACTAAAGGCATATCGTTTGATATATCGCTTTGATTACTAGACTTCATGCAAACTGTTGGAGGACCATTTGTCTTCTGTTCGAATCAATGCTAACAATAGACATCACTAAATATAATTTCCTAAATATTTAATTTTTGAAGTATAATAATAATAATAATAAGTGCAAGGATAACGGGTTGGAAAGGGATTCGCATCACTAGGGTTGCGAGTTCGGTATGTGGTGGCTGGTGCAAGTATAAATTTATCGGAGCCACAAAATTCTCCATGCCACTGGGGTTTCAGAGGTGATCGTTCTCTGATTCAGGCCTTCATTACGATCTGTGAATGAAATGCATGAATAAAGTTCGACCCGTAAAAAGGGTTGTTAAGCATGATTAGATAAATTCCAACTCTTAACAATACTCTTCCTACTCTTAACTTACTTAATACACTTCAATACTCTTCCTACTCTTAACTTACTTAATACTCTTCAATACTCTTCCCACTTAATTCTTCAATACTCTTCCTACTCTTAACTTACTTAATACTCTTCCCACTTAATTCTTCAATACTCTTCCTACTTTTAACAATAAAACAACAGATGCTCTCTCGTCTTAAAACTGCTAACTTCGCACCTTCTAATAGGATGGCACCTTCTATTTAGGGAATATTTTCTTATTTTGATTCAAATGGAAATCCATGGAATACTTGGCTTATCTACGTATTCGAAGTCATTTTACTATTGAATTATAATTGTTATGAATGATTTATTTTTTGTTTACAACTATCAAAATTCGATAAATCGATGCACGTACGGCATTCGGGCAAACTGGTTAAGGGGTTACTAATAAATTAAATTTTCTTCCATGATTAGATACATTTCAACTACAAAAACATTTAAGATCACAGTGTGAAAATTTAACTACAAATAAACCTACCAATAAAAATAAGATGTTTCACAGTTTAAAGGTTCTAGATTGATACAGTGCAATCCTTTTCTGTGTTGTTGAAATCTTGAAATCATATGCAAATTCAGAAAGCTTTGATGCAATGTTAGCACTTCTAGATGACGTTGATTTATTACTATTAATTTCTTGCAATATGTCGATTTTTATTTTTAATACAAAACTTCTTGAATACATTTAAACGTTACAAAAAAATTACGACTTTTTATTTTAATCAATTACAGAATTTGTTCTAACATGAAAACAAACGCTTTTATTTTTTTTATTGCAAATTTTTTAAAAAATTCATTTAACGATATTCAGTTAATTTATAAGCAAACGATTTTTAGAGAATTTTGGTGGAGTATTAATAAGATATGACACTTGCGCCACTGCTAAACTAAACAAATGTCATCAGTCTGCACGAATACAACGAACATTGTTTGATTAAAAAAAACAGAAATATTCTTTTTTTAAAATGTTCTAAAAGTATTCAGAAATATTCCTTAAAAAAACACTATAGAAACATTCAGAAGTATTCCCCAATTTTTTTTTCTTAATTCCTGATAGATCCTGCAACCATAAATAAAACAACTATATTATATTGAGAAACAACGCCAATTTGAAATTTAATCTGAAATATAAAACGTAAATAGTAGTCAAAAAAAGTATTTTGAAAATGCCTATTCGGGCATTTATAAAATAATATAGGAAATACTAGCACCGTTAATAGAAAATAATCTTGAAATTTCATCTGAAATTTTTGATACCCTTGCTTTTTCTTTCTTTACGACGATTTATAAAAATTTTTACTAAGAAACAAAAACTGCGTCATTTCAGAAAAATAATTTTTAGAAAATTAGAAAATCTTCTAAAATAATTTAACTAATAAATTATTGACTATATCAATGCCTTATCAATTAGAATTTTTTTTTAGAAAGTTCTGGAAACCAAGTTTTTTCTCAGGGCCTGGCTAAGGCAGAGGCGTACAGGGCAGTTGCCCCCGGGCCCCCACATAAATGGGGGCCGCCAAATCGAATAATTTTTTTTTTTTTTTGTGTTTCCTTTTTAATGAGTGTTTTTCATTACTAAAGAAGTGAAGCAAAGGGGGGGCCGAAAGAAGTTTTTGCCCCGGGCCCCAACGATGTTAAGTCGGGCCCTATTTTCTCTGGTTCCTGTAGATTCCAGACGGACACTTCGAACAAAATTATACAAGCCGTGACTTGGAAGATTTTATTATATGCCGTGAAAAGGGGGAAAGGCTTTTGCGGTGGTTGGGAAGGGCCGTATGGGTTTGGTATTTTATCACTTCTCGCTTTTAGGGGGTTGTAAAGGAACTCGTAAAATTGATTGTGTTTTCCGTTATTCCATTGTCAAGCTTCGACCGGCGTCCAGAAGGAAATACCACACGAATAAAAGGTGGTCCATCTAACATGGAGATGAATTGAAATTGGACAAAAGATACGAAATCCTTCTAAATAAATTCTAAGTACTAAAACTTCAGGGATGTATTCATCAGTTATATGGGAAAACATACTATAAAGGATAGTGTTCAATATATTTAAAAAGGATTCCCCCCCCCCGTTAAAGAAAATTTAATAAATGCCCAGACATTCAGGAAATTATAGCTTTTAGACAGATATACAGTGAATTAAATATGTGCATGGAGATTTGAAACTTACTTTTGAGATGCATCCTTTAAATTCTAAAGAATTCATAAAAAAACCTTTACATATACTTTATTTTGTCTATAATAAAACCTACATGTCAAAACGAAAATAAATGCAATAATTTTTTTCTAAAATAATAATAATAATAATTTAAAATGTTGAAAGCATTTACGAATAAGTAAGTATATGACAACAGTATGTATATGACAACGAATATGTAAGTATATGATAAGTAATAAACTCGACAGTTTTATTAAAACTTTTTGACATATTTTTGCTATCTATTTTTATTATAACAGGAAATATATGTCAAATATTATCCACTGCACTTTGAAATTACTAAAGCGTAAAGTAAATTTGCTTACATTTTTATATTTGAAGCAGACATAGCTAGACATAACTAAGTTATAACACATTCTGTAAGGAATTTCACCATAGAGAATAAAAGAATCAGAACTATCTGAAAACTAATTTAAGTAAGTCATTTAACTGTGTTTGCTAATAAAAAAAGAATGGAAACTTTGTAGAACAATTGAAAATGCATTGGAATTAGGAGTTCCTCATTAATAAACTTCTAGGAATTTATAGAACAATTGAAATGCATTGAAATTAGGAGTTCCTCATTAATAAACTCTAAGGAATTTGTAGAAAAAATTAAAATGTATTGAAATTAGGAGTTTCTCGTAAGTTAACTTCTAGGAATTTGTAGAACAATTGAAAATGTTTTGAAATTAGGAGTTTCTCATAAGTTAACTCCTAGGAATTTGTAGAACAATTGAAAATGCATTGAAATTAGAAGTTCTTCATAACTCAACTCCTAGGAATTTATAGGAGGAATTGAAATTAGGAGTTTTCATAAGTTAACTCCCAGGGATTAAAGGCTAATCAAGTATAAAATCCAAGACAAAATACAGGGAAACAACAGGAATAGAAAAGAATATGAATAAAGAAAAAAAAACCTGAAACCGGTAGACGAGTTATCAGATTATATGGATGTAATAGTAGAATTTCCAAAAGAAAAAATTTCGTTAAGGAATGATTAAGAAATTTACATTTAGATTGTGCAAACTCCATGATAGACAGAGATATATCGTTTTGGGAAAGCGTCACGTTTGTGAATGAATTCAGGTGTGATGGGAGAAAAATTGTGTAAAGAAAGTAGATCAATGAAGCACTCAATCCAAAAAAATCTATTGACAATGATTTTGCTGTTTCTGGTATGGATATTATATATTTTATTAAAAATAATAAGGTTCAGAAATATATAAATATCCTTAAAGGAAATATAAAAACATTCATTCAAAAACCTTGAAAATTCAAAACACACTCAAATTGTATCAAGATATGATCTCAAAAATACAGTCCTAAATGTTCGCTTGGGGCTGCTCTAAGTTTGTACCAAAGTTATTAATATTGCCCAGATTTAAATTCAATTGAAAATGTATGGCACAAACTGGAGAATAAGAAGAAAAAAACATTTCTTTGAAATGACAACTTACAGCAACAGCAAAAGAGAAATAGAACATTCTGATGAAGATGATAAAGAACCATATTATTTTGTCAAAAATGATCTTTTGGGCCTCTGGATTGTCCTCTAATGTTATTAAGTATCCTGTCCATTTAATTATCCGTATAGCTATAAATTCAGTAGTGTCTAGCTGTTAAAATAGTTTGTAAATTTCTGAGGTAATTTTCTCCATAAAAAAGCTTTTTAAAATACTCTATTCAAATCAAAAGAACCCTTAAATCTGATTAACGTATGATTCAAAAAGACATAATAGCATTCACACGATAACGAAAAGTCCTTTCCATGACCTCTTGCTTCTTACGTAACGATAAACTAACAATTTAATGTCTTTTTTGTAAAAAAAAAATATATCACTTGTTGTCGTAAGAATCAAAAAATATAATTTGGCGCGATAATGTATGATCCAAGATGACATAATGGTGTTAACACGATGACGGTCATTCAATTACCACTTAACTGTAGCAACTTGATATACCAACCACTTAATGGTGTCTTGATTATAAAAAATACCAATCGTTGTTGTTATAATTACTAAATTTAATTGGTGTTTTAATGTATGATTCAAAAAGGTATAATAGCACTCGCAAGATGATGGCCATTCAATTACTTCTTACTTTTAACAACCCAAACCCAATATACCAATAAATTAATGTCATCTTTATTAAGAAGAATGTCACCAGTTGTCATAATAATTGCCAATTATAATTTGGCGCGTTGATGCATGATTTAAATAGGTATAATAGTAAATATATAATAGTACAAAAAGGTATAATTCACTCGATGATGAACAGACCCTTCAATTATCTCCTAATTCTAACTAAATGTCGTCTTTAATGGGAAGAAATTCAGCTGTAATAATTTCTCGCCTTTATTCACACGATGACGAAAACGCCATTTAATCACATCCTAGTTCTAAAAATTCAATATACCAATAATTTAATGTCGTCTTTACAATAAAATCACTTTTTATCCAAATCACCAATTACAATTTGAAGCGTTAATGTATGATTAAAAGAGGTATAATAGTGCTCACAAGATGACGAACAGTTATGTAATCACATCTTAATTCTAACAACTTAATGTCATCTTTATTATGAAGAATATACCAACAGCTTAATGGTGTTTTCATTAAGACGAGTACCATCTGTTGTAATAAGAATAACTAAATATAATTTAGTGTGTTAATGTCTGATTGAAAAAGTTATAATAATATCTAAAACATGACGAACAAACCATTCAATCATCTCTTAATTCTTACAACTCCATATACCAATAACTTAATGTCATCATTATTATGAAAAATATCACCCGCTATCATCAGAATCAACAATTCTAATTTGGCGCGTTAATGTATGAATCAAAAAGGTGTTATACCATCCAAAACATAACGAACAAACCATTTAATCACTTCTTGATTCTTATAACTCGATATAACAATTTAATGTCAACTTTATTATGTAAAATATTGCCTGCTATCATTAAAATCAACAATTCTAATTTGACGCGTTAATATATAAATCAAAAAAGGTATTATAGCATCCAAAACATAACGAACAAACCATTTAATCACTTCTTGATTCTTATAACTCGATATAACAACTTGATATCATCTTTATTACGTAAAATATTGCCTGCTATCATTAAAATCAACAATTCTAATTTGACGTGTTAATATATATGAATCAAAAATGTATTATAGTATCCAAAAGATGACGGACAAGCCATTCAGTCACCTCCTAATTCTAAAAATTGAATATTCTAACATCTTAATGTCGTCTTCATTATGAAGAATATCACCTGGTGTCATCAGAATCACCAATTATAATTTGGCGAGTTAATGTATTTAATTTGGCGCGTTATATGTGAATCAAAAATGTATTATAGTATTCAAAAGATGATGGACAAGCCATTCAATCACCTCCTTATTCTAAAAATTCAATATTCTAACAACTCAATGTCGTCTTCATTATGAAGAATGTCACCTGGTGTCATCAGAATCACCAATTATAATTTGGAGAGTTATGATTCAAAAAGGTATAAAGTACTCACACGATGATGAACAGTCCATCCAATCACCTCCTAATTTTAACAACTCAATGTACCAACAACTCAAAGTCGTCTTTATTATGAAGAATAACACCTGTTGTCATAAGAATCATTCAATATAATGTGGCGTGTTAATGTATGATTCAAAGAGGTATCAAGTACTCGCACGATGATGAACAGTTCATCCAATCACCTAATTTTAACAACTCAATATACCAACAACTAAATGTCGTCTTTATTATGAAGAATATCGCCTGTTGTCATAAAAGTCATTCAATATAATTTGGCGTGTTAATGTATGATGCAAAAACATTATAATGGCCTCACGATGACAGATAGACCATTCCATTACCCCCTAATTCTAACAACTCGGATACCGTCTACATTCATCTGCGGTCATAAGCTGACACCAGTTATATGATGCCGCCTCAAAACACATTCCGGTTCCTTAAACAGATTCACCCGATATGAATGAATAATAAATACCCCTCAATCACAGCCTGGAGGTAAATAGGAAAAATGGAAGAGGTTAGGAGGTCTTCATCGGAGACGAAATGCAAAAAGATGATCCCTCTTCGTTCACTAAGGTAAATAACAAACTGGAGAGCAAATTTAATACCTCCTCTCGTTACACAACAACCCCCTTCTCATTTCCCACGGCTTAACAAGCGCACTTCGCAGCGGGTCTCAAATATTTCTTCGGCCCTTTTTTTTGCATCTTCAAGCCGCTAACACAAATTACGGTTTCCAACAGCATAAATTAGTTCGCTACATCCCTCTCCTCCCCTCTCCTCCCCCCCAACCCAGTGTTCCCATTAGCTCTTACCTTCTTGCAGACGATAGTGAATCCCTTCACCCCTTTGCTTGCATGACCCCCCTTGCAGGAAGTCTATTGATTCTCCTCGGGGGGGGGAGGGTAGGAGAGGGGTATAGGAAATAATGAATATTAAGATTGACTTTTAGGGAACTAATTTTTTTTTCCGTCCGGGCATTGTGTCACGAGTGATATCTTCAGGATTTGTTAAAGAAATACAAATAAAGAAGGCTTCTTACTTTATTGCGTTGAATTTAAATAAATCTGGTGTTCGGATGGTTTAAATGTAGTTGAGGGTGAAAAAAAAATTATGAATTGCATAGTAACAAATATCTGAAATTAAAAATTTCTATGTATATTGTAGCGGAAGAGTCATTTGTTATTTGGAAAAATATTAAGCAAAAGTTTAGTAAATAATCAGGGCCTGACTAAGGCAGGGGCATACGGGCAGTTGCCCCTGGTCCCCACATAATTGGGGGGCCCAAATAGAATATAAATATTATTTTGTTTTCTTTTTTAATGAATCTTTTTCATAACTAAAGTAGTAAAGCAGTAGGGGGCCCCAAAACAGTTTTTGCCCCATGCCCCAACTAGGCTACGTCGGGGCCTGTAAATAACCTAGTTTTAAAATATTCAATTATTAATTTAATAACTTTTTAATGAAGAAAGTTTAACAAATACGAGATATTAATATAAAAGCTACCTAATGGGAAAAAAATTATACTTTTTTAACGCAAGGAGTGAATAGAGAACTAAAATCTAATCTTATCTTTTTCAAAATAGTCATGGAGAAATTTCAGAAATCTTAATTTTTTTTCTTTTATGAAAATATTTTAAAATAATGATTTTTTGTTTACAATGAAATGACTTAAAGTTTGATACATATGAATATTTTATTACGAATAACTGAATTCCCATAGAAATACATGTCTTAAAATATCGAAAAATTAAAAAAAAATAATAAAAGCCATATATATATATATATATATATATCAGAAAAATTTGAAATGTTTTGCATTAGAAGAAATTATACTTTCTTACATATTCTGATTGTCCTGATCGTTATCCCAAATTTAATTATTTTCTACGAGATAATTTGAATTTTCTTAGTAATTCTTAATTAAATGAAAAATTTGAAGTTAAAATTTAAAAATATTGTAATTTAATTATAGAATTTAATATTTAAAAACTTTGTGAAACTGTTGTAAACTGAAATAATAATTATAACTTAAAGTGTTATTATTTTGAAATTACACTTAAAGTGTGACATATTAATGACTTTTTAATGCGTGATATATTTAATAACATTTTAACGTGTGACATATTTAATAACATTTTATTTCGACTAACTGAAGCTGAACAGTAATATTTACCTTTTGATTCGGAAAATTTGAGGGAATTGGTTACCTCTCAGAGTATTAGTTTGTAACAAGACTTTTGATAATACTGAAAGAAGATTAATTCAGAAGAATGTTTTGTGCTGGAAGTTATATTTGCAATATTTTGTGAGCCCTTGGACATTATCGAAAATTGAAACATTTACAAGATAATTAAAATGATTTTCTATAGGATAACTGTTTAAATCTCCATAAGAATCCTTTTTAAACCTCCATACTCCTTTTTCTCCTTTCCATAATCCTTTTAATTACCACAGTAATTCGATCACAAAAGCATTTCTGAAATTGAAAAAAAAAAAAAAAAAAACTAGTGTGCATTTAAAAAAAATTAAAATACAAATACATTTTGCAACTGTTTACGAACGATATCACTAAATGTTACTGCTGTTTTGTGGAAAATCACTTTTAATAAACAAGACTGTTTTTAAACGGTATCAATAAATGTGACTGCTGTTTTGTGGAAAATCACTTTCTATAAACAAGACTATTTTTAAACGATATCACAAAATGTTACTGCCGTTTTGTGTTAAACCACTTTTAATAAACAAGGTTGGGTTAATAATAAAAAAAATTACGAAACAAAAATTCAGAGTAAAAAAAAATGATTAAAGTTCAAAATTATATTTTGATATTTTACGCAAGAGAATGTAAGCATATCTAATAAAATCAACACCAGAAGTATGTAATAAAATAATCCAACAGTTTCTAATAAAATAAACATTTCTCGAGTATATACACAAAAATAATTATCAGAGAAATTCGAGCGCAAAATTTGGTACTAAAACACAAATATTATCACATTTTTGAAGTCAATACAAATCAATCCTGGAGTTGCTTTCAAACATGAGATAAATTGGTATTTCCGCGTGTTATTGCTGGGTTGGGCAACATAGAATCAAATTGATGATAAACAAGACAAAGAAAACAATTTTTTCCAGAGCAAAAAAATTAACATTATGTTGAGTTGAAAAATACAAAATGCATAAGAAAGAAAGCATGTATTAAAATCAATCAATTACGAAGGAAAAATTATCTTAAAGAAAGTTTTACTTTCTCGCATAAAAAATTACGCTATTTTAACGTTTAAAACGTTACTTTAAAAGAATTTTTTTTTCTTTGTATGATGTTGAGAATATTTTGAAAATCAGTTCAATATTTTCCAAAATTAGTACTTTTTCGATAGTCAGGCACAAGCTAAAATTCGCCAAATAATTAAGCAATTTCTTATAGCAATTTTATAGCGAAATTTGACCAAATAATGTAGAATTCCGCCAACTTGCTTTTGGATTTTTCGCTTGCACCCGGTTAATGGAAAAGTAGCCCAAAATTATTAGCAAGTAAAGATCTATTAAAATTACAAACTATAATAACACTCCCCATAGAAGCAACTCAAGTAAAAAACTGGGAAACACAATAACAAGACAATTTCATCAATTGAAACCTCTCTGCATTAAAAGGAAAACAATCCGTAAGTTGCATTTTTTTAATTAAAAAAAATATAACCATTTTTAGTATTATTTTATCATATTTAATCTTTAATAATAGTCCTATGAGGCTTTAAAAAGTAGCCTTCTAACGCAAATGTTTACTTCTGACTCAAGCCACAATTAAAATTCCAAAATAGATCCAATACCAAAAATTTAGCATTATTGATTATTTGGCGATTTATCGGAGTTGCGCTAAATTTGGTGTTGCCAAACATAATTGAGGTGTGAGTGTTTCTGTATTTTTAAGTATATATAATTGCAATAAAAGATTAAAATGAAATCTGCTATGCATATTTCAATGTATCATGTCAGAACATCATTTCTTGAACGGTCAAGCACCACGTGCTCGTGCAAGTTAAATTATATTTTTATTCATTTTAATTGCTTCATTGAATGAGCCACTTTAGCATTGCAAACGATCTCAAAAAAACTTTGTCTCGCATGTATTGTTTAAAAAAATATCACGTTTTCTATTTCATATAATCACGTACTCAAAATGACATTCATCTAGGTTTTATTTGCTGTAGTCATTAACTTATTTTTTTTATCAGAACTTTTGTAAATGCAATGGCAACGCGTTATTAAAAGCTGATTAGTTAAGATGTGCAGAAAATAAAATTTTCATTTTTCGCCAAAGGATTTTTGTTGACGACAAAAATTTCATCCCAAAAACAACATCATGTTCTGACATGATAACAAATGAAATTTAATTCAGGATTTTTATCACCAAAACAGACTATTTATATCCTATTTTTATTCCATTTAAAACGAAAGACATTCTTACTGTATACTTGGTGTATTTCGCATCAAGAAGCAAAAATATTGCACAAGAATACGAGAAAAATGAAGAGGGGAAATACTCCCGCTGCTTAATTTCCTCACTTTCGAAGTCCTTTCACTCAATATTTATTCAAGAAATGCCTCTCACAGCTTTTAACGAGCGCGATCTTTGCAGGAGAGAAGAGACAAGTTCAACAAAACTTTTTCCTTTTTCAGATGCAGTGTACGCCGAGCCCTGGCAGATCGCCAAGCGACCAGCTGATCGGCCTCCGCGGCACTCTCCAAAAGATATAAATAGAAGACAAGGTCGACTCAGTAACAGTGACACAATTCAATCATGTTAGCTTCCTGCATGGGCTTCATTGTATCGACTCCACTGCCAACGTTCGGTTTCGATAATCGCCGACTAAATATAGGATGCCAGGCTTGGTACTTTTCCGTTATCCGGAAACAAGCGGAAAATCGCCAAATAGCGTAGAATTCTGCCAAATTTCTGACAGCGTTTTTAAAGCAAAAAATCGCCAAAAATAGTTGGCGAAATTTTACATTATTAATCGCCAAAGAGTGAAGAATTCCGCAAAATAATTCTGTCGATTTTTCGCTTGAGCCCGGCTAAAGGAAAAGTACCCCGAATTTATTATGTAATACCAGTTGCTGTACAAGATTATTATTTTTTTTAAGACAGAAATAAAATGGTTGATAAATTCAATAGAATTTGGTATAAACCAATAATATTTCATGAATCTACAGTTAAACTGTTTATATGATTGGTGTTTGGAATCCTGCAATTGTAATATGATGATTATAGAAACTATTATATATGATGATTATAAAAACTAAACAGACGTAAACAAAGAAATGTATTGCATATGCATACCAGAGCTCTGGCTATTTGCACAAGCGCAGTTTGAGATTTTGGCGCATTCTCAAATAAATGCAAAGTTATAATCGTAATTATAAAACTCTATTTTTCATTTTGATATGAATTTAATACACTTAAACCTTCTCCAATCAATACTCTTCAAAATGGCATAAATATTTCCAATATCTGCTAAACATTTCTCGAGTTTTTGTGATTCAAACATAAAGACGCTTTCAGGAGACTTCATTTTATATTATGTATAGATGTCATTAAAAATCTAAGCGGCTGAATATTCTATTTCAAACTTCATCATGTATTTTGTGATAATGTAACTACCCTTTCTTATTTATCTACTAAACTTTGCTTAAAAACTTTTTCTGTTATTATCTTTTTTACAACAAAAGAAAATCATAAGATTAAATGCTTAATGATACAATGAAAACAATCTCAATTTACTGTCACAAGAAATTTTATTGTTAAAAATTGTACGAAAAAAAATCAAAATTAAAAAAAATAATAAACTAAGAAAAAAATGTCTGTAATGTGCACACTTTCAATCTAAAAGGACAAAATACCAAATTTATTAGCTCTAGAACAAAAGATTTTTTCTACAGAATATCAATGCACACACATATTTATTCTTCTTTATTACATTGATTTATGTTACTGAATTACTAATGATTAAATGATAATTCTAAATCGTTTTTGAAACAAACTGCCACCTTTAATAGAACAAATTACTGAAGTTCGAGTAGAATAAATAAATAAAGAATAAACAAAATAAAATCTGCGATCTCAAATTTCAAGTTATCATGAGATAACATTATTTTTACGTTCATTAATTGCCTTCATTAATTTAGGATATTAACCAGTTTAAACAGGTGTGAAATAATCACGAGACTTCTCTATCGGTCTTAATCCCTCTATTATATATATATATATATATATATATATAATTATATATATATATATATATATATATATAATGATAATTTTGAAAACTTTCATTTTCAATCGTTCTAGCTGACGACCAATTTTTAGATGAAATAACAGCTATGATGTCACAGTTCTAAGTCAACCTTTTAAAAAGGTATCTGGGGTGAAGAAGCCTACGTAATAATAAAGTAATTGTGGTAAAAGCAGGTCCAACTTTTAAAAAGCATCGGCTTTCAAAGAAGCATATATAATCATAATAATAATGCAATACTGACAAAAGCATATATAAAAAAAGACTTCAACCAATAATTTCCGGCGGTCCATTATTTTTTGCCCGTTAATTTCGGAGACACCTAAACCTTCTAACCAAAGCATCATCATGTTCTCTCACATGATAATAAAATAATTTATGTCTTTTTAAAATAGAAACTGAATCGCAATACATTTCTTATAAGAAAATACACCCAGAAGACACAGCAACGAATTAAATAATATTTGTGGCACAGGAAATGAAGACGCTGTAATTCTAGACGCGTCCGTCCCCCCCTAGTTAATAGAATATCTAGAATCCCAGCGTACAGTTGGGTGAACCTAACGATGATCAGGTGAAAGGAACAGCTTGTCTCTCCGTTTTCTCACGACCATTAAGATGAGGAGGGGGGAAGAGAGAAAAACACAACTCCCTCCCCCTTCTTCAAGACGTTACGCTTATTATACACACATGCAAAGAAGAAGAAAAATTATTTTACAAAATGTGTCTTTCTTTTCTTAAAAAAACTTGCCAAACAGCTTGGTAACTGATAAAAATCAGTATACATTCCACGCTTTTCGCGGAAATTAGCCATAAAGAATTTTGGTTACCGAATCCAACCATGAAAAATAAGTTGGCCAAGGAAAAAAAAAAATTAATGCCTCGACTGAAATACTCATTTGAAAATTACAAGGAAGTATATTTGCGTATAGATATGATATAATATATCGCTAATATCAACGTGGGAACGTTGGAAATAAACTGAATACATGCTCCAAGCAGTGACATGTAAATATTTAGTGAATATATCTGTTTAAACAAATAACGCCATTAAGTATATATGAAATCTCTTATTATTTTTTAAATATCTTTCTTGTATTATTAAATACCAATCGTCTTGGGAGAGTTATAGTTTCTCAGGGATACTGTTCCTTTTGAATTTCGGTTATATTGTTAAGATACAGCTTCAAGTCCATGGTTCCATCCAATTGTCAGACATTAGAGCCGTGTTATTTTAATTACTTTGTTCAAAGTGTGCATGTACCTTTCTAATTTAAAACTGCTCTATAACGTCACGGCGCTATGAAAAATTAAATGTTGGGTTCATCTATCTCCTAACTGCCGAAGTATTTGTAAATTCATTTTTGTTTTATTAGTCTTTGAAAACTACACAAATCTCAAATAGAATATTTCTTCTTTAGAGTTTCTTCTAACAATGGAAGAAAATCTCGCAATTATGTATCTAATGAAAGGATTGTTAATTGAAGAAATAATGCAATCGATTGTTAAAATTAGGATTGATTAAATAAATAAAGTGTAATAGTGTTAGGAAATAAGAGAACATTTTAGAATGAGTATTTTTTTTATTGAAAATCTATATACTGAAGAAAATGAGACTATTCGCACGCACTTTGACATTCTGTCGATTGTTAATATTCAATAAATTTCTTTTTTCTTATATGACATTTATAAAACGTAAAAACTGATTTACTATAACTGCAATTCATGCTTTTTTATAAATATTACATACTACATATTACTTTTTATAAATTATAAATATTAATATATATAAATATTACTTTCATATATATATACTTCGAATTCCCCCCCCCCGGAGGTGCACCTCAAAATGAAAATGAGAATGCTCCCGGCATGGTGTTTGGGTCTCACCACCCTGGAGGTTACGTTAATATGTAGGGGCAGGCTCCTCCCATCGATGACGGGACGTACTTCCTACGGGAAGGATTATACCGTGACCGGTGATGGCTCTTAGGACTCAACCACTGTTCCCACCAGTGTTGCAGTTGTGGCGGTCCGATTATTCAGTTTTATAGTCGTTCGTTTGCTTTTAGGCGGGTACGAGAGTCTGGTATGATTTAAAAACACTTCGAATTGAGTGCTCAAAAATTGAAGCTTTAGCAAATAATATCCTTCCCATCCTGCACTTGAACCTATCGCATTTGAATAGTAAAACAAGTTTGAAACAGAACATGCACTTCTTGTGGAAAATATGAACTATCTTCAAAATGTGGTGAATGAACCTATATATTATAAGACGTGTGAACTTTTAAATTTATTTTGCCACTGTAGGGACAAGTTGAATGAAAATACGTCTAAAAAGTCGTAAATCCTGTTCATGACCTTACAAGGGATTCCGAGGCCGGGATAGTCTGGTTGGTATGGGGTAGGATTCCCCTCCCTTCGGCTTCGAGTTCGAATACCATATATAGAAAGGAGTATGGAAAATTGCCAGGAAATTCACTTTCGATTTTAGCCGACTTTCTGGCACAGAGGTAGCGCGTTTTCCTCTTATTCTGGGAGTCCCGGTTCGGGCATGGTTTTTCTTTTGTGTGCTATCTGAGAGATGTGTGACTGTGAAAAAGGGGCTGTGCAAGCAAATGTGGTGAGTGTGTGGCCAAGCCGTTTTGGCTCTAGTTGGCGTACTTCAAAAATAAGAGACGCTCCTTCCGACTTAAATCTGCTGATGTATCAGCAGGGGGCTTATCCATGGCAAGTGCCATAAGTAACAACAACAACAAAATCATTCAAAAGTACTAATTTTGGAATCTTGAACGACCGGTATCATCATTTTCTACACACTCCAGAGAATCGAAGATTTGCTTACTTAAATGACAGAATCTTCCCATATTTGAGGAAGTAATAAAATAATTACCTCCAGGAAGTAATAAAATAATGATGCATAACAAAGCATTTAATAAAGATATCTTGACAATAGTTAGAGAGTTGACAGCCATGAATTAGATAATTAATTCTTTATGTAATTAATTTAAAATATCAGGAAAATATTTTCATTTCACTCAACGCCAGGGGTGTAGTATATTAAACACAAATGCATAACGACTCATCATAAAAAAATTGCTTCACTGTAGAAAGTTTATGACAGTTTGGTACGGACAGTTTTTTACTGGAACGCCCTTTCTAGTTCCACTTCTTCGGAGCAGAAACAACAAGCAATGGTGGTTCCCATGCACGGTCCGCTAACCCTGGCAGTTACCGATCCTAACGATAGAGGCTCCGATAAGGCGTGTTATTCGCTCCGTTAACAACAATGAGAAGACAGTTGGGCTAAGACGAACGCGGGAGAAAGTGCTCGCTGGTATCCTTTGACCCAAGAGAGGAGTTTTTTTTATAGCAATGATGTTCGAAGCTTCGAATATTCATTAAAAAATACTTGAAAGCAATTCTGTGTCTCCTCTCTTCGATTTTCTCGTGTGTTAACTTGTATAAATCGTTTTGTACTTCTATTAGAGAATATTGATAGCAAATTAAAACCAGCGCGAGTTATCTTCTCCAAAAACTTCCCCCATACTGTCTAATAAAAGCGTTTTTCAAATTCTCGGGCACAAATGATGAAACGTGAATCTCTTGATAGCATTGACAAATAATAATTTCGAAAAAAAAAATTCGACGTAAATTCAGCATTTTTACTGAGTGTATGATTGACGCTAGAATACATGGTTTTACCATGTGAGAACCTGATGGTGTTTAGGTTCTAGCTTTTTGAAGTTTCAAAATGCGTAGGCAACAAATTAGCGATTGATCGTTTTTGATCATTAATTTTTCGCTTTTAGGTTTATTAGAAAATTATGCAGAAGATTGTCCCATTTGTTGATTTATCGTCAACTAAAGTTAAAACTGGATTTCCAAATCTGGTAGAGAAGTCTCGTGATTGTTTCAAACCGGTTTAAATGGTTAATGACCTAAATTAGGTATGACAAATAAGGACTTAATAAATAATAACGTTCTCGCAAAATAGCTCGAAATTTGCGATAGTAGATTTCCTTTACTTTTTACTTTATTTTTTACAATAGGTGTTTGTGTGTGCGTGCGTGTCTGTTTTGAATATCTGCATATAATTTAACAAAATTATTTTACAAGATTTTAAGTTTATTTTTTGGAGGAGATTTTAACAAAACAATTAAGATGTTCTAAATGACTACATTGTGAATTAAATAAACTCCAGTTACACAAGACACATTATAACAATTCTGCAATAAAAATAAAAATTCCTTTTTGTCAATATTTTTTACGAAGTAAATTGGTAAATTTATTCATACAACAACCATCTTGATATTTTTCTAAGTTTCCAGCTTAAATCTAATTCTAGTTACGTTATTGCCATATATCGGTGTTTTCTTCAAATGTTTATCAAAACGCATAAAAAAAAAGGATTATCAAACATTAATTGTTGCCTTTTGAAATAGTCATGTGCATCATGAATGTAAATAAAAAACGAGTAAAAAAATTGATACACGATGCATTATTGGGTTAATACATAAACACTCGAAAATCGAATCCGGATATTTTGAATGTTTTTGTTCCTTGTCGATTGACACCAAAATTTGATGCAATATTACAGGGCGTCCGAAATGTTCCCGTACTGATGATTTGTGAATTTATTTTACAAAAACAATAGGTTTAAAAAGAATTATTTTTATGACAATGATAAAAAACACTTTTAAAAAAACTAAGGAAAAAAAATACTGAACTTACATTTATAATAAATGCTCAAAATGTCCACCCCTTTCTTGGAGACAAAGCTGAACTCGTTTGCGCAAGTTTTTCGAAACGCGTTTTAACATGCTAGGAGTGATTTCTTGTATCCTTTGGGTAGTTGCGATTTTCAAATCATCTATTTTTTGAGAATCACCTTCATAAACTTTGTCCTTTAAATATCCCCACAGAAAAAAGTCCGGGAAAGTCAGATCAGGTGATCGAGGTGGCCAAAGATTTTTTGAGATAAGTCGATCGCCGAAAAAAGCTTCAAGCATGTCCATGGTCTCATTACTTGTATGGCAAAATTTAATATACTTGAAAAAAAATAATGGAAAATGACTTTTTAAATTTGAAGTAAGGAAACTTTTTGGACACCCGGTATAATTGTAATCAAGAAATCATAAGTCATTTATTTATGTCATTACGTTCAAAGTATACGCAAATACAGCCAGACAAAAGGTACAATCCTAGTTGGATTTTTTTTTAAATTCAGTACAGATCTGTAGTTGAGATACAGACCTGTATGCCATATTTTATCTGTCTCGTTAAATACATTTTGTAGCTGTCGAACAGCTGGACAGAAAAAAAATTATGAATGGGTTTTGGGGGAAAACTATGCATTAAATTCCATGCATCGAATTCGCCGCGTTTTTAAGTTTACTCATTCAAACAAAAACGAATAAACTGAGTTTCATTCGAAAAATTTCGTCAAAAATTAAAAAATTTTAGTAAAAATAAAACACATAAAATTTCAATTTCCAAACTCAATGCGTTTTTGATTTATTGACGGACAGACATATTTTCAAAAATCGTGTGAGTTGAGAGGTAGATTTGGAGACATCTATAATATAAATTTTAAAATACATCTCTTAGTTTTATGTCTAGTTTCCTCATCTATATTTATATAGAATCGATCTTGTTATATTTAGAATAGACCCTAAATATCAAACATAACACCGGATGCCATTTTGAAAAGCTAGATTTTATAACTTTTTATGAAATATATTTACTAACTCAAATAAAATAAAATGTAATTCTTCTTTATTTAAATCATTTTTCTAACTAAAAGTACAGGTATATCTCTAACAACTTAGCTCTCAGCTATTGAGTGACAATAAAAGTGCATACCATATTATACTTCATATGTATATGGAGAAGCAATAGCAGCAAGTATTGCGTCTTTCTCACATATTTCTACAAAAAACACAAAAATATATACAAACACTTATTTATCTAGCTTGTTGTGCTTTTTACTTAGCTGTCTGAGTTCATACACACACACACACTCACAGATAAACAAACAAACAGTCTACGCGTTGATGGATTTCATCCAAAATTAGACTCGTATCTTCTGTTTTATTGCATACACTAACTAGTATCAAGTTGTATTTTTGAGTTATCGTATTCCTTCACGCAAATATATATCAATAAACTGACAACCTACTGTCGACTTAATCCAACTTTTGAGCTACATCTAAAATTCTAGAAATATAATACAGATAAACAAAGAGACATCTACCTGCTGATGGATTTCATCCAAAATAAAACTCATATCTACTGTTTTATTGCCTATACTATCTTGTTAATGTGTATTTGAGAATATTGAGTAAGTATTTGTATATTTTAGTTATCGTATTTCTTCAAGCATATATATACTAATAAACAGACCCCTGACATACAGCTTAGTCCAAATTTTGTGTCACATCAACGATTCTAGAAATATAAGTATAAATTATACTTAATCTATAAAGTTCTCGCATTTTATTACTTAACGAATTTCACAGCCACACCAATGGGCTAACAAACTTTTATTGAATTAATCCAAAATTTCATAATGATTCACACGTTTGATGCAAAGAAGGGAGTCATATTTCATCCATCAAAGTTGCAGCGTTTTTTAGTCGTCGTCTTTATCAACCGATAGATAGATATAATTTTTTTAAAAAAACTGATATTTTCTTTCGGACTTAGGGAAGTCTTAAAGAAGAAGAAGAATCTAATCTCAATACATATACGAATATATTTATTAAAGTAAGAAGTAAAAAAAAAATTTAATGGAGAAACATCAATACAAATTTACATGAGTACGTAATAACGTTTATTTAAAACGTTCTAAAATTGTATAAAAACATATTAAAAACAATCAAAATGTTCTAAAATTGTGTTGTTGTTACTAATGGCCCTTGCCATGGACCAGCGCGTTGACAACCACCAGCGATTTTAAGCCGAATGAGCGTCTTTCGTTTTTGAAGTAGCGTTAACTAGGGTCAAAAGTACGACTTAGTTACACACTCTTCACTTTCGCTTGCACAGCCCCTTTTTACAGAGGGTGGGGGGCATTCATACACCTCACAATTAGTACATACAAGAACAACCATGCCCTGACGGGGCTCGAACCCAGGAGGCGCAAACCAAGGGGAAGGCACGCTACCTCTTTGCCAGGACACCAGCACTGAAGCTGTTCATTGTACATAACAGAGTCGCATCAATAAATATTTTATTAATTTGCCGTTTATGAAATATTCAGAGAATAAACAGCAACCTCCAAAAATATGAGAATTTGTCCATATTTCGACGAATACCAACAATTATGCTAATGAAATAAGCAAAAAAAATTTCGTTGTAAGTTCATCGTGCGTTCCGCGTGAATGAAATCCAAAATAGTAATTTCAGGAAAAAATTATATTAGAAATTCTTCAACGAAATTCTGCACATATTTTTAATGCTACTGATTTTGGAAAATCCAGAAGAATTTTAATAGCTTTTCCACGCTATCTATTCTAGAAACAGTCTTTGTCTAATTCTACTGATTCACCAGAATTTGTCCGGCTCTAGAAACAGCTACAGTACAATTATAAGCACCAGATAAATTAAAGATTGAGCTGATTCAAATGATTGTAATAAGTGGAAATATATAAAAAAGTCATTACATGAATTTTTTAAAAAAGATATACTTTAGTATATCTTTATGTATTACATTATGTAAAAAGTCATTAGATATATTTTCGTATAGCTTTATGTAATACATTATGTAAAATGTCATTAGATATACTTTAGTATATCTTTATGTATTACATT
>JAOUZG010030082.1:8169537-8213313 GCA_026289955.1 Argiope argentata
GTAAAATGTCATTAGATATACTTTAGTATATCTTTATGTATTACATTGTGTAAAAAGTCATTAGATACATTTTCGTATAGCTTTATGTATTACATTATGTAAAAAGTCATTAGATACATTTTCGTGTAGCTTAATGTAATACGTTATATCAAATGACATTAGATATACTTTAGCATATCTTTATGTATTACATTAGGTAAAATGTCTTTAGATATGCTTAAGTATATATTTATGTAATATTTTATATAAGAAGTTATTAGATATATTATAAAGATAATTTATGTCATTAGATATATTTTAGTATATCTTTATGTAATACTTTAGGTAAGAGGTTATTAGATATACTTTAAGTATAATTTATGTCATTAGATATACTTCACGAAAAAAATCGTTATATAACGTGTGTAGGCACGACATATTGTTGATTGTGAAATTGAAAAATCCATTTGAAGATTTCATATGATTAAGTTCGAAAGCAGTTCGGATAAGTGCAAAATTTTCATTTGAAATACGGAGCAGACCAATGCTTTTCTTTTAAATATTCAACTATCTTCTACAAATTTCTTGCACCGTCTTATCATAAATCACCTGTTCAAATGAGATGTCTCATCATATATGGCGGCTTATGATGAAACCAATATGTGTTTTCTCTAGAGGATCCTTTGCTGCTTGCAATTGTTCTACGTCATCAAGTGTCGTTTGTTCCTCTTCGACAGCACTATTTATTTTACCACATTGCCTCTGACTAGATTAGAATAATATTCACGTCGCAATACAATAGTAGATTCACTCTACTATACTTTTATGCACACAAGACGATATCCTTGTGTTGTTGCCATTTGCTCATAAATAATTAATAGTAAATAAGTAACATAAATGAGAACAAAATAACTAAATGAATAAAAGATTAATAAATAAATAAAATGAAATCTTCGACCGTAAATTTCAAGTTATCATGTGGGAAAACATTATTACTTTTAAGTCGTTATTTATATCTTAATTAATTTAAGTCATTAACTAATTTAAACTGGTTTGAAATAATCACGAGACTTCACTACCGGTCTCAATCTTTCTAGCTATTTATAGGTATATACATATATAATAATAGTTTTTTTTTAACTTTCATTTTCAATTTTTCTAGCTGGCAAACAAAGTTTTGGAACTCGGCCGATTTTGAGATTAAATAGCAGTTATGATGTCATAGTTCTTCGTCAGCCTTTTAAAAACGCATCTGCTATCAAAGAAGCATACGTAGTAATAAAGCAACACTGATAAAAGCGTGTCAACCTTTTAAAAATGCATCTTTTGTCAAAGGAGCGTACGTAATAATAATGCAATACTGATAAAAGCAGATCAACCTTTTAAAAACGCATCTTTTGTCAAAAAAGCATGCGTAAAAATTATGCAATACTAGTAAAAGCAGGTCAACCGTTTAAAAACGCATCTTTTGTAAAAGAAGCCTCATAATAATAGTGCAATACTAATAAAAGAGGGTCACCCTTTTAAAAACGCATCTTTTGTCAAAGAAGCATACATAATAATAATGAAATACTAATAAAAGCAGGCCAACCTTTCAAAAATGCAACTTCTTTCCAAGAAGCATGCATAATAATTATGCAATACTGGTAAAAGCAGATAAAAATATTTTTCGCCCGCAGTTTTCGGAGACATCAAAACTACCCAAACAAAACAGCATTGTGTCCTCACAGGATAATAAAACTCTAAAATCCCCTTTATTTAGCGATATATTGTGTGTGTGTTTCTATTTATTGTTATTCATTAAAAACAAATATTTTACGGCTTCTTCTTCTTTTTGAATAATTCAGTTATTAATTCAATTAAGAGCGATGCCAAGCTTTCGACTCAACAACTACCAGTTTGAATGAAAGACTTAATCAGCCGATATATAGGATCAGAAATTTAGAATCTCCGCCATTAACATAATACCGCGTCTACCATTCCCATGCCTCGGTCGTTTTCGGCATTCAAAAATGCAAAGATGATTTAAAGACCTCCTGACCCACATGAATAAAGGCGCATAACTCTCCGGCGAGGGAGACAGAGAATGGGAAAACTCAGACTGTTGAGACAGGCATACCTGAGTCTACAGAGCCACTTTACAAAGGGAGAGGAGGTCGGAGCTGTTAATCCCCTTTCTGGAACATTTCGCTCTGTGCATCGATTCGATGCCGATTCCGCGGGAAATCACGCACATGAATATTCAGGAGACAAGGCGACGTGACAAACGACACCCCCACTCGAACAAAGGATTGAGGTCTGTTCTTTCACTCCCTTCCACACCTTAAGGGGGCGAAGCTGTCATTTGGCTGTCACGAACACTCGTCTTGCATTTTATTCGCACCGGTGCGCTTCGAAAATGCATTATGTAGTAACTAGCAATAAGGCACAGAGCTTGAACCTCATCGTACGAGTAATTCTAACTGGTCGCCTTGATTTTAAATGAATATGACTTCCTTTTAAACAAAGGAAAGGTAAGGGGGGATAGGATGCAATTTCAAAGAAAGATTGGAGAATTTTCTTCCCATATTTAATAATTATACTAATAGACTTTCGCATACATGCAAATGCAATAACTCAAAAACGCAGTGATTTAAATAAAGGAAATTTGATATCTGTCTGCAACTGGTTGAAGGACTTGGTTGAGGTTGCGATTTTGTTTAATGACAAATTTAGATTTCAAACGGTCAGAAAAAAAGAGATTCAAAGTATTATTGAACCGTGATCTGGGCGTCCTAGGTTCGGTCATGGTTGTTCTTTATCGATTCTATCTGTGATATGTTTGAATGTGTAGCCCTGTAAAAAAGAGAGCGTGCAAGCGAATGTGATGAGTGAGTAGCTTTTCTGTATGCGATGTGTTTATGTAATATGTTGCCTATTTCTGTAAGCCCTGAACACTCTCTAAAATCACTCATAGTAGAAAGACAAAGACTTCGGGATATAGTCATGAAATCAGGCCAGAAGACACATATGGCCCTCTACAAAACTATAAAATCATTACATTTAATATATTTAACAAATCCTCTTATTGGCTTTAGCTTCAGCATGCGGATCCCATAAGCCAATAAAGATAAAAAGATGTTGAAAGATCGTATAGCGATTGCATCATCATGAATGATTAAATCCTTGCATAACAATGCCTAGCGTCCAATGGGCAATCGCTTGGATGTAGATCATGAGGCCAAAAATATTCACAGAGAGCATCTGTTATGCGAGTAAACAAATCTATAAGCTTCCTTCTGTTTTCTGACTTTTTCATCCTATCATTATCTACAAGGAAGTTTGGATCGTGTGTAATCAGAGCAACCATTTAGTATTTTCCTATATAAATGGCGTTGAAAGATGAAATAAGATCTGAATAATAATAATAATAATAACAAAATGGGTTGAAAAGCGTTGCAAAGATGCCAAGTTAAGCCTAAATGTTAAAATGATATTCTTTAAGTAGTAGAAAGCTAAGAAATAACGATTTTGTTGAATATTAAAACGTACATCGATTTTACTCCAATATTGCATGGAATAAAAATACAAAGATTCGTTTAATCTAAAACATATACAATAAAATTAATAAATGTATGTCACTAGATTTAAAAGTTGAAAAGTATAATAGAATTAATCCTAACAATCGCAAACTTTAGATAACCTCTAAATATTTTTTTAAAAAAAAATATGCTAATGTAGAAAACCAGTCCCCTTGGTTCGATTTCGCCAGTTTTCATCTCATTTGAAAGCTTACAACAATCACAGTAAGTCATCAAATCAATGGTTGTTTATCTTCCCCTCCAAAATCCAAATTTTGAACACACTCTCGCACACATATAAATACATCAAAAGCACTATTTCCATTAAAAATATATTAAAAGTAATTCATTAAATTTAACGATTGAAGAATTGTTCTAATTTACATTTAGCCACTTAATTATCTTACCAGTAAGCCACATGTGCATCGAATTATTATACAAATCTAGCATTGTAATTCATCGATGTGTTGTTATTTTTAGTAGCACTTGCAATGGGCAAGCTTCGTCAAGGCGTCAGCGAGTTTTAAGCCAAAAGAAGCGCCTCTTGTGTTTGAAGTAGCGCCAATTAGAGCCAAGAGTACGACTTAATTACACACTCATCACAGTCGCTTGCATAGCCCCTTTTTACCGGGCGGGGGGCATTCTTACAGGTAGAACACAGAAGGACAACCATGCCCGAACCGAGGCTCAAACCGGGGAAGCCCGGCTCTCGGGTAAGACACGCTACCCCTATGCCAGGACACCGGCATTCATAAATGTTATAAACTCATACAAAATTTTTTAACAAACCCATGAACGTCATATTTTCTATATCGAAAACATCGGTACATTCCCAAACTAGAAGTTATCAAATTAGATAATAATTATAATAACAATTAAGTTGTTAAGGCCTTGAACCTATGAATACATCTACCTCTTGGTACAACCTGTTGGAGACATTTAGAGTAATTTCATACTAGATAAAGACGATTGATATGCTTTATATCAAATTATTTTATTTTAAATTTATTTTCTACATTGAATTAAATATCAAATTCAATAAAATGACGGTACGTCTTTGTATGCAAACGGATTGAAATGACATTAGAACAAAAAATGATTATGAAATGTTTTTCTACTCCGTTCTCAGATTTTACATTTTTTTCCATTTTAAACTATTCGTAAAGACCAAAACAGTTGATAATCAGATGAAGCAAATTAGAGAGGGTGTGAGGGGCATAGAAGATTTTTCTATTTCAATTGCTGTAGTTCCTTCAGCTTTTTCCTGCCTTGGTATTGTCTTCAAAGAATATTACACCTTTTCTATTTGCCAGGACGGGACACATTTCCCGCCTGGTTGCATCGTGTCTAGCGAGTCGTTCACAGTACTTTTCAGATGCGATCATTTAACCGTGTTTCAGAAGCTCGAAATTAATAATTCAGAAGGTGTCCCACCAAACACACAACCATTTTAGAGAGCGCAGCACAACCATTGAGACAGGTTCTGCACTTTCATTTGCCTTTTCGTATGTTCAGGCCCTAACTAAGGCAGGGGCAGTTGCCCCGGGCCCCACATAATTGGTGCCACCCAAATCGAATACAAATATTAATTTACGTTTCCTTTTTTTTTTTTACTGAATCTTCTTCATGAATAAAGTAGTGAAACTGAGGGGGCCCCAAAGAAGTTTTTGCCCCTGCCCCCAACTAGGTCAAGTCGGGCCCTGCGTATGTTCTTCTGAACCAAATATCGTTTTATAAAATGCTTTTCTTGTCCATTACCAAAAGATAAAATAAAAGGGGGAGGGTCTATATTGCCCTATGCAAAATGAAAAATGGGTGTGCAAAGAGAAGGATACAATATGCAGGCTTGGAAACGTACCCAAGTTTGTTTGTTTTTTTAAATTATGAAATGATGTATGTTTATCAATGTTCAGTTTGTCCGTGATTTCACAGATTACAATGATTCTAATCTCACCTTCTCAAATTTTAATATTTATTTTTTTTAAAAAAAATATTTCTTTTTTTTAAGAGCAGGAACTTTTTTTAAAATTTTAATAATTGTTTTATTATTATTTATGTTATTTAAGGATTTATATTCATTTATGTTACTGTATAATAAAACAGGTTTTCTTACGTGGACATTATTACTGCAGTAAAATTAAGAGTGCATTTTAAACATAAAATTAAAATCGGCAAGTTAACGTAGCCACAAAAAATGCATGTAATGATGATAATAATTTCAAAAAAGCAACTTGAAATTGATCCAAGAGGATAAACATTATGTAAATTTAAAACAAAAAATACCTCTTTTTATTTATATTAGAATCATATAGTGATATAAATAACCCACTTTTTGGCATCCAGTCAATTATTGTTTTGGCGTCCAGTTGGCATTTTTGTGCATTTTCAACACGCATATTTTCTCCAAAATTTAGGGACATTTTATGAGGAATATGAACTTTTTTACTGTCAACTTTTTAAATTGTCATACTCCAAAATTGACTCATTTTATCAATATCCAATGCCGTAAGGACAAAAGATATTTTTATCATTCAAATGAAAATAAAAAGATTAAAATGAAATCTGCTATGCATATTTCAATGTATCATGTCAGGACATCATTTCTTGAACGGCCAAGCACCACGTGCTCGTGCAAGTTAAATTATATTTTTTGTTCATTTTAATCGTTTAATTGAATGAGTCACTTTAGTATTGCAAACGATTGAAAAAAAACTTTGTCTCGCATTTTTTTTGTTTAAAAAAATATCACAATTCCTATTTATTTCATTTCATATAATCACGTTCTCAAAATGACATTTATCTAGGTTTTATTTGCAGTAGTCATTAACTTATTTTTTTAAATCAGAGGTTTTATAAATGGAATGGCATTACATTATTAAAAGTTGATTTTTTTTAAATGCTCGTGCAGATAATAAAATTTCAATTTTTTCCCAACGGATTATTGTTGACGCCACAAACCTCATTCCCAAAACAACATCATGTTCTGACATGATAAAAAAAAGTCAAAGCATCTTCTATAAATCACTTTCTCAGATAACGATTGCAAGCGAAAACGAACTTTTGCAATTACTTGATACCACTCATTGGCTGACATCATCCTTAAGAGATCTGATATCATTTGACAAAACAAACAACCACTTTATGGCACGATCGACGTACATAACCGAACATAACCGCAAGAACTGAATAGGCAGTTCATAGTGATATAACAAATCTAATAAAATTTCACTTCAATGTCATATTTGAAAGAAACTCTATAGCCAAAGACAACAATACTGCATTTATGACACAATCCATCGGAAATCAGAGCCCAGATTGAGGTCGATCCCAATTTTTTGTTTGTCAGAATTTCAAAATTGTTACACTCCATTTGTGAACAACACCAGAGGGAAAAGTGGCAGAGGGGCAGGTGATCGCGAATGCACGTGCACATAAAAGTGTGACCTACTTTCGAGCGCACCCTCAGTCGGTGGGACAGGCTTCTCTCGTCCCCCAGAATATACCGCAGGAGGGACAAATGGGTTGTTGCCGAGAGGGAAAGAAATGGGGACAGGTCGTGCAGGGGGTTGCCCTCTTCCAACCCCTATCAGAAGCTTTCAGCGATATAATACTTAAAACACTGAAAGTGATAGTCTTCTGTTTAGGAAGAACTTTTAGCTAGATATAAATGAGTCTAGTCATAGACGTCACTTGTCACAGTGTATCTGGTATCATGTTGCAGATGATCGTTTTCTACCCTGTTTTGCCAAACTTCTTGGGGCATCGGGGTTGCTCGGAAAATATTTGAGAGTTGATGACTGAAAACTAAAATTCACAGGACAAATAGATGTAAGAAACGTGTTATCATTGGTTAGTGAGGAGATTGAATAAAAAGGGTATTATCAGAAGAGTTTAGTTGTAAAATATTCAAGACATTGAAAGATATTGTTCTGATCAAGAATTTCTTGTTTGATTTTAATAAATCTAATCGCAAATGTCATTCGTCACAATTTGCTTGTGATCAAGTTTTGGCTGCATCATTTCACTCCTGCTTTTGCCATGCTGAGGTTTTCAATATTGTCTTGAAAATCTTTAAGTCTTAATGATGGAAAGCTACAATCAGTGATATTTACTAAATTACATTGAAACATCAGTATAAAAAAGGGAAATCAGTATATAAAAAAGGTTATCATTAATTTATGTGGAAATTAAACAAAGATGTATTTTGAAGAGATGTAAAATCTGTCGAATTCTTTTTCCAAAAATACTATTCATTTGAAATTTTCTATATGGCTTTAGCACGCTCTTGAATATCGAATATATCAAAATGTAATGAATTATTTTGAAATAAATAAATAGGAATAATTGCCTGGCATCTGCCAAAGTAGGCAATTACCTCTTTTATTCACTATTTATACATTAATTTTCCATCAGTCCTGATGTTTATTAACATATTTTTTGGAAACACCTCCGATATTTAGATAGATAGCAAATTTGGTAAAATTCTATGTAGGTTAAAAATTTTGTGACATCTAAATATTTCGGGTTCGCTACATTATTCATAAATCTTTTGTTAATTTGTTTGTTTTAATGTCAGTATCAGAAATTGATCGATAAATAATAATGGAAAATGAATAATCGTTAGGAAGTCAAGGAGTTATCGACATAGCCAATATAAATTAACTCAAAAATTACATGTAACTAAAAAGAGAAGATTTTCTGAATATAAAATTATGAATACTTTAGGTAGCTTAAATAATAGAAATTAAAAATGATCAAAATATTTGAAATACTTATCAGTCTTAATAAAAAAAAAATGTCATTTTTTGAAAAAGGATGGTTTTATTCTATGTGTAAAAAGCAAATTGAAAAGAATTTCTGAACTAAAATTTCATTTAAATTTTATGCACAATATATTCACAATTAACTACTTACTAGCGGGTGACCGAGCTCCGCTCCGAGAAAACAGGTATCGAAGCTAACTCGAATATTTAAATTTTCAATTGTGATTTATCAAAACAATACATGCCATAAGAAAATTTGTAAAACCATTGGTGAAAAGATAACCGGTCAAAGTGCACCATTGTAAACTATTCTAAACAAAGTTAGAGTTTGGAAAGGGAACTATTCTATACAAAGGTAAAGTTTGAAAAGTCATAGGAAATAAAATGTAATTGATAACAAAAAATTATACAATTAAAGAAATGGTACAAAGTGAGCAGTGTAAAGATTGAAGTGTGTTGAAGTTCAATATTTTTGACAAATCAGATTGACAAAAACTCAAATTTAAAAAAATAAATTATTATTGCGCATTAAACATATAAAAATGCAATTTTCATCACGTGTCTGCATGAAATGAAATATATATATATATATGAATATTGATATAGATGGCACATTGGCTATAGATGGCAGCACGTTCCCACTTGAAAATTTAAGTAGCCATTATGGCGAACTAATAAAGTTTGAAAATATCCTATCTGTAACTCCAAACTGCTCAACCGTAGCGCTTCAAAACCGGCGTCAACCGATTCCTCGTGGCCCAAAACCCCAGACCCCCAAGTTTACCGGAGTTTATTAATTCTGGGGCGATTTTCGACTTGACAACCATTCCTCGTATTATAGTATAAGATTTACTAAAAATAGAATAAAAAATAATTGTTATTTTATTCAAAACAAGGATAAATATGGAATCCTTTTATAAGTTGATTAATGAGTTGAAAAATTTAAAAAAAATTTGTCATATTAACATAGTGGAAACACATTATGTGAAGATTATTTTTAAAAAATCATGCAATTAAAAGTGCTTTTTGTTAAATCGTGGCCATTTAAATCATAACTAACCCGATGATGTTGTATCATTGATATTGTAGGTAAATTTTATTCACCGTACAATTTAGTACTCCTTAAACAAATACTTTTGAAATTGATATACTGCTAATGTATCAGTACAAAGTTATAAGCCTATCTGGTTATGAATATAAGCATATTATTACTTCTAATGCACTTGAAATTATAAAATAAGAAGAAAAGAAAAACTTGCAGAGACGATTTTTATTTATAATCATAAATTTAAAAAAATATATTTAGGGACAAATCTTGGGCTTTGGCCTAAGTCTTTAAGAAAACTTTAACAATTATGCAAAAAAAAAAAAAAAAGATTTTTTAATGAAAACTTATTAGTTGAAATTTTTTTACTGATATTGATTGATATCAGTGCTATTTTTTCAATATGCTTTAGCTTGGAAATCTTTAATTATTTTGAGGTATTCAAATCCTTGTAAAATCAATAGTAAATAAAAGTCCTCGTTTAAATTAGAAAAAGATTAAAATTAAATCTGCTGTGCATATTTCAATGTATTATTTTAGAAGACCATTCCTTGAACGGCAAAGCACCACGTGTTCGTGCGAGTTTAATTATATATTTTTATTCATTTTAGTTGTTTCATTGAATGAGTCCCTTTAGTATTGCAAACGACCCAAAAAACTTTGTCTCTCACTTACTGTTTAAAAAATATATATATCAAATTTCCTATTTATTTTCCTTTTATGTAATCACGTGCTCAAAAATGACATTTTTTAAGGCTTTATTTGCCGTAGTCATTAATTTATATTTTTAAATCAAAGCTTTTGCAAATTCGATGGCAACGAATTATTAAAAGCTGATTTTTTGAGATGCTTGTGCAGATAAAATTTATACTTTTCTCCAACGGATTTTCGTTGAAGGCAAAAAACCTCATCCCCAAGCAACATCATATTCCTACATGATAATAATAATAATAAAGCATTATATTAAATTTCTTTTTTTCAGTCCAGAATAAAAACAAAATATTTTATAATATATTATTTTTATTTGCAAAATCCATGGTTTTTAAAAATTTGTCAACATTTTAAAGAAAATTGAAATATTCTTATTCGAGTTAAAGCTGATTTTTTGAAATACTCGTGCAGATAATAAAATTTCAATTTTTCGCCTACGGTTATTAATATTATTATTCGCCAATGGATTTTTGTCTACCTCATTCCCAAAATAAAATCTTGTTCTGACATGATAAAAACTGAATTTAATTTTTAACGAAAGTATTTTAAAGTAAGTTTTCAACGGCAATTTTACAATAAAATTTGGAAACAGAGTAATAAAAAAAAGCGTTGTAGAGTTACAGAAAAAAAAAGCAGATTTATTATGCGTATGGGTGCCTCGTCCCATTCAGAAATCACAAGGGAAAAATAATTCAAAAACTCTCGGAGATAACAGCTTATCGAGGCTCGGCATCATTTCAGGTTCTTTTTTTATGCTGATATTTTATCACGAATTCTTTGCATGGTATGGGTAATGCATCCCACTCATCCCACTAAAGAGTCCCTTGCTCAACAAAAACCAGTTGATTGCAGAGCACGACACGGCAACCATCCTCCAATGGCGTCCGATCACGCGTTCCCTCCCCAAAACAGCCCTGCAGGCTCCTCCCCTCGTCTCCTGCTCCATTACCCCCATGATGGACACGCTGACTCACCCCTTTTGTTCCACCCTCGGACACATCACTCGACCCGGGAATGTTGGGATGCAGAGTAGTTTAAAACACCCTTTCATGATAGGGTAAAAAAAATATACATATAAAAGGAACCTGTACTTTTCAATGAAGGCAACGCTATTATTTTGATATCAGAATAGAGCATTTAGCTACTTTTTACTTTGCTCGAATGTGAAGTACATAAGAAGAAGGTATTGTAATCTTTGAAAAATTCGAATTCGAGATTTAGACGAATATTCATGTATCAGACTTCCCCTAATCCGAAAAACACGCTTTAAGAATTGAGCTTATCTTCTTTGTTCTATGAAAGTAATAATAAAAAATCGGTTTGTGATAAACGAATGGAATTTGGGATATGATTTTTACCCCATATTTGTAGATTTCTATCAAGTTTTCAACGGAATCCATTCAAAGGGAATTGTCGATCCAGTTATCCAAGTGCAAGTACACGACAAGTATAAAATGTGTTGTTGCTGCTTAAGGCGCTTTTCAAGCCCGCTGACAGGCCTGTCAGCACTTAAAACCGATTAAGCGTCTCTCGTTTTTCAGTAGAGCCATCTAGGGCCAAGAGTGCGACTTAGCTACACACGTCACAACCTTTTTTATGGGGTGGACTTCATTCATATATTTTCATTCATCCACAGTTCCTAATTTAGATCTGGAACAGAGAACGATCCCCTATGACCCAGTACCCCCAGTTGTTTTACTCTCGACATGGAGAACTTTATGACCACAACAGATTTAACGAGCATCAACCAACACTCACTCGGAGAATCTTCGGCTGGCGGGGTTCGAACCCGCAACCTAAGGAGCACGAGTCCAACCTTCTACCAAATAGGATATCTCGGCCTACTATCAAATATAAGGAATTAAATAGATAAAATTTAGTATACAAATTTAACATTGAAAATATGCAGACATACCAAATTTCGAACCAAATCCATTAAGAGGCTGATTGTCTGCCTGTCTGCTCTTTAACAAGCATGAAACTGCAATGACTTAATTTATATGAAATTTGGTATGTGAACTTATGACGATAATTATAGTCCTGTGTTGGATTTTGGTTAGAATTGTCACAAAAAAGACGTACAAAATACAAACATATTTTCTGGGCATTCGTGTATTCCGGCGATTAATCGCCAAAGCTCGCACTTAATTAGAGTGTTATGTCCATTGGCATGCAATTAATAACACAAAAGTACATTTGTTACAAAGTATGCGCAAGAAAAACATCGGAGGCATCATACTTTCTTGTATACAAAAAGCAGTGTCTGATTTATGCATAAGTTACGAAGCTTTAGCTAAACTCCACCATTTCCAGAAATTGTCTGAATGCACAAGTTTGATCCATACTAAAATTATTATTACTTAGATAGACTTACGAAGAGCTGCATATTTCATATAACCTACATATCTTATAAGCATCGATAAAGACAATATAGTGTACTTGGCTTCAAGAAATTAGATCTCGAGAATTTGAAAAAGCTTTATGCTTTACACCTCATTAAGCCGTGCGAAAAGAAGGGAGAATAAAATTATATTTATCCATCTGTTAATTAATTTTAATCTGTCCAATTAATTTTAAACCGTAATGAAAAAAGTCCCTGTATGTGCGTAGGATGGAGGGGGATAGGAGTCTAAGTTAGAAACTAATTTACATACATTATTAATTTCACTTTAATTTCGCATACAAATTTATAGGCCCATAAATAAATTTAAACGTTTTTGAAGTGAAGTAGAGTTTGTGAAATTTAAAAATTAAGGAGTTACATATGTATATCCAAAGCGAGCTTTTCGATAATAAATTTCAAAAGATTATTGATTTATATAGTTCAGAGATCGATTTCAATTAGAAAACTATTAATTATCTAAAATTGACTGTTTTTGCATTTGGTTTGCATATGTAACATTTATAAACATATGAGAATTTAAGCTTAGTATGTATTTACTTTGATACATGCAGGGAATGATAATCATTCGGGAATGTGTCACTTGCGCTCAGTCTCATTAACGCTAACTCATTAGAGGGTGTCATTTGCGCTCACATGGTAGGTTTACTGCAATTTAATCACCTTTGGCGGGAAAACTTGGCGTGCATCTAGAGGGGCTAAAGAGAATGCACGTTTCCCGCATTGATAAGATTAAGTGACATAATTAAGGGTCCTTATCTTCGAAATATTCGTTTTTTTTTCTCACGGTAAAACTGTAAAATTTTCTTTAAGAACGCTAGATGCATTTTTAATAGTTTATTTTAGATTAGGGGTTAGATTAAATTTAGATGAAAAAGGGAGAGCGAAAAAATATATAAATCTGGCTCAGGGATGCACAACCTTTTCAGGATGAGGGGCCAAAATATGAAAAGAGATCATGGCAAGGGCCAAAAAAGCACATAAATGCTAAAAAATATTAAAAATACGAAAACATTGGAGTTTTTTTTATGGCAATACGCATGAATTACAATTATTACTTTACTTATTTTATATGCAATAAATAAATGAATAAAATACAAACATTATAGCTACGATTACCTAAACCTAAAAAAAAAGAGATTCCTGCTAAAAAGGGTGCAAACTTGAAATAGAATAACAGAGGAAATTTTTTGCTAATTATACAGAGAACGCAATTTAAATTTTGCGAAAAAAAATAATAATCGAAATTAGGAAAAATAATGAATTTATTTAAAGTTATTGATTTTTATGTTGGGCTTAATATTAGTTGTAGCAATGCGTAGAACAGCAGAAAGGTTCTCATCTCATTCTTAATTTTGATTTGTTTAAATTCATTAGTGAGAAAATTTGCTCACAAATGTAAGTGCTTTTAAGAAAGTTGCACATGCAGCTGCATTTTTCTTTAAGCATAAAAATTCCTATAGCAAATCTTTATAAAATTCTAATATCGGTTTACCTTTGAACTGATTTTTGAAAAAAATCAGACTTCTGTAAATCAATTTAGGCTAACTGAATACTCTCATCCACTAGATTAACATCAACAGAAAATGGAGAAAAAAATTCATCAAATTTCGTTTGTCACTTTTCAAAATCTGAAAACCGATCATCAAATGCTTTATGAAAGATTTGAATTGGATCCTCATACTGCATTTTCATGTGTGAAAATTTTTCAAGTTCGCGAGCTTCTCCTATACGAAAATCGTACTCGCCGTTAGCCATGAAGGGAACAAACTGAAAAGCCGCGTAATAAAAAGTAAATAAACTTAATGAACAAGTGTTAATTATTTATTCTGATGTAGAATCGTTTTCTTTTCAGATTTTTATCCTTTTTCATTCGAAAAAAGTCTCATTTCATTTTAAATTAGTCATATTTTATTAACAACATTCGCGGACCCACTTCGAAGGCTATGGGAGCCAATTTTGGCCCGCGGTGCATAGGTTGTGCATCCCTGATCTAGATGGTCGAATAAACCGAACAGTAGAAAAATATTCTTTTGACAAGGACAATTTAGGCTATTTAAGTTGCAGTGAGTAACTCTCCCCTTGTAACTCTTGCTAATATAACAAAATTGTTATAAAATTATTTTAAAGCAATGATTAATAAAATTTTATTAAAAATTTTTTTAAATAATACTAATAATAGCTGAAAAATTATTCAATAATAATTGAAAAATAATTTAATAATAGTTGAAAAATAATTTTTAGTAATAAAATAGAATTGAAAAAACTAAGCAAGTGTAAACTTGAAGAAATAAAATGTTTTAGGTAATATGAATATTTTTTCATGCATTGGTTACTCTTTCTTACTTTTTTTGCATATATTAATCTTTCTACTTACCATCATTGGTTAAAATTGTATTTAAGTTGCAGTGTGAAAGAGAATATTTTGTGTATTTTAAAAACTGTTGAATTGAATTAATTTATTTGATTCGTGTTATATATTTGAATAATAGCATTTTCTTAATAAGCTATTTATATATACTTACAAGTTTTTTTATTGATACATTGAATAACCACTTTACAATGTTGAAGTATTTCAAAGAAATTTTTAAAACGCACATGTTTACTGCTAAATAATTTTATCTAATTATCTTAAAGATGATGATGAAACTAAAAGCAAACGTATTTCCTATATTATATATATATATATATATATATATATATATAAATTTTTGCTCAATTGCCTACCTTTTTTAATGAAATTTTGTAATTGGAAGTATGTCTGGAAGCAGGATTTAAAAAAGAAAAACTTATTCCTAAGTGCAACGATGTAATGCTTTTTAGAAAAAAAAAAGTGACTTAAACCTTTCTGTCATTGCTATGAAATTAGTCTTATCTTACGCCTTAATTTTCAAACATTTGCTATTGTAATTTCACTTTCGGTTACAATAAAGGTCCAATTTACATGAATCTATACTTTTGGCAAGAAATTCAGAGATGAAAAAAGAAGGATAAAAAAGGAAGGAATAAAATATAAAGTAACATATTTAATTTCTAGCTTTCTTATAAATTTAAAATTGGTATTAAATCCCTGCTGCTACCGCTTTTAAGAAAATTAGACAGAAATTTACTACTTTATTACCTGCGAATAGAACTTTAGCACATGATGCTATATCTGAGAATCAAGCGCTTTAATGTAGTAGGTGTAGATGCTGCTTTTAGATATCGTTTGTGGTACATTAGATCATGTATAGTTAAATCTGACAGTAAATGAGCTAGGAAATGAAGTAATGTACTTCAGATTTGAAGGAATTTCAGTAATTATCAACACTTTCGATTTGAAAATATGCTTTTCTCCCCTTGAGAATTAACCAGCAGCTGTTTTTTTTTAAATTTTAAATATGATTCTTATAATTTATTATAGCCGAAGTGTTTATTATTTTGCAAAAAAATATAACTTATTTGAACAACTTTAACGTAAAAAAGTACATTAGCACATTTCAAGTATCCGTTTGTAGAATATAAATACATAAAAGCATACATACATATTGAAAGAACTAAACATTATTGATATACATTTAAATTTGAATAAAAAACACTTTTTATGTTTTTTTTTCCATTTGTTATATAAAATTAAACTTTAAGACATAAAAAGATAAAATCCTCCAAAAACTAAAAAATATAGTTCACTTTGATAGATTAAATTTGTATTACGTGCATCAAAATTAGAATTTTCATAAATGTCTTCAGTGTAGGAAAATTATGAACATGTTCCTTTATAGTAAATTTTTAAAGTAAATTTCACTCACTCTACTTATTACTTTTATCAATCGTTTGAAACGCGGTAACGGTCATAAGCATTTTTCCCACGGCAGCCTTTTAACGTTATCAGAGATATCGAGTGTCATTCTCACTGTGACGATGATTGATTACCATATGGCGCACATTGTAAAATCGCCAAATTTTACGTACAAAGATAAAAGTTATAATGTGGTACCCTTTTTAAGGCTTGAGCGCAAATGACACCCTCTAATGAGTTAGCTCTAATGGGATTGAGCGCAAATGACACAGAACCAATCATTCAAACATATGTATATTTCCTGGCCTATTATAAATGCTATGCCTATTCAGTATATCTAAGTATTTCGTTATGCATGGAAAATGGTAATTAGTCAAGCATAATGGTAACCATCGCATCAGAAGATAGTAAAAATTTTAAAACTTTATTAAAATACAATAAAAATATCGTATAATTAATACTATAAGAAAGATGCATGTCTGTATTTTTAAAAAAATAGATACACGCATCTTTTTTTTAAAGTTTAAAATTGTATTCCGCGTCATAGTTCTATCGAATTTATTGATGAAGATGTGGGCGAAAACATAGAAATTTCACTTCATATTCAAAAATTAACTTCAAAATAACATAAGTTATTTTCAAACGCTACTATAGCAAAACAACACGCTCACCTATTTATTAATCCATGTTTTTGTTATCAATAAAACTAGTTTAGGGAAACCTAAACGAAACATTCCAAATTTCCAGAAAGTAATGGAGACTTGAACTGGTTATAAACATTCCAATCTAGAAACGCTAAAATGGCTGGTAAACGCTCGAATAAGCAAGAAAGTCTGGTTATTCGATTATTCCAATCACGAAACAGCTACTGTTTGACAAAAGACCAACGCTAAGGGGATGCGAACTTATGTATTCTGTGTAATTAATAGTCTTTTTTTACTTTTTAAATTCTATGGCAATAATAATAATAATAAAAGATTAAAATGAAATCTACTATGCATATTTCAAAGTATCATGTTAGAACATGATTTCTTGAACGGCCAAGCACCACGTGCTCGTGCGAGTTAAATTATATTTTTATTCAACTTAATTGTTTCATTGAATGAGTCACTTTAGTATTACAAGCGATAAAAAAAAAACTTTGTACCGCATTTATTGTTTAAAAAAATATCCCATTTCCTATTTATTTCATTTCATATAATCACGTGCTCAAAATGACATTTTTTAAGGTTTTATTTGCTGTAGTCATTAACTTATTTTTAATCAGAGCTTTTGTAAATGCAATGAGGACACGCTATTAAAAGCTGATTTTTTGAGATGCTCGTGAAGATAATATTTATGTTTTTCTCCAACGGATTTTTGTTGAAGGCCAAAAACCTCATCCCCAAACAACATCATGTTCTGACAGGATAATAATAACAATAAAGCGTTATATTAAATTTTTTTTTTTCAGACCAGAATAGAAACAAAAAACTTTGTAAAATATTATTTTTATTTGCAAAATCCATAGTTTTTAAAAAATTTTCAACATTTTAAAGAAAATTTAAATATTCTTATTCGAGTTAATTATTAATTCGTTTATTTAAAAGTAGCATAGTATAAAACAAAACTTAAATCAGTTGCCAACTCTATTTTTATAAAAAGACATTTGTTAAAAGAAATTCTTCAAGAATCTTTTTCTTCTCGAGTCTATTTTTTTTAAACTTGTGACTACAAATAGCAGAAGTTGCTAAAATTTTCATTTTTAAAATCTTTATTTTCAATACAATTTAATTTTAACGAATTTTTCGAGGTAAGGAAATTAATTATCTTGACTTAAAAGTTAAGAAAAATATTTAGTGACTCATTAATTTGACTTTAAAACATTTTTATTTATAAATAATAAATACTTCATATTTAAATAATAATCTTTCATAAATTTAATTGGTTGCTTTAATATTTCAAATGTATATGTGATCATAAAAAAATTTCTTTTGAAAAGGTAAACATAAAAAAGTGAGATAAAAAATGTAAGAAACACTGATTAAAGATAATTTTCGGATGAATTTACATATATGTGCTGGAAACATTTCATAATATCTTAATACAGCAATTATAAGCAGTGATAATTTTTCAGACAAAAAAATAAAAGATAAAAAGATAAGAGCAATTCAAATTATAACTGAATGACGTAATAAATTTTAACACAGTTGACGGCTATACAAAGAGTAATTTAAATCAAACATCGTATATTTTAAAAATATTATCTTTACCAAGAATATTAATACTTAACTTTTGAAATTAAAATGGATAGATTGTAAAAAACGAATAGAAAAATTTCTAAAACAATAGGGAAATAAAATGAACTTTTATTTTTTAATAAAGTGTAAAAAGTGAGAATTTATGAAACTATCCGTCTGTTTTTATTATCATTTTAGTGATTTATGTTTCAAATGAAATATTTGCATCATGTAGTACAATCTCAAATATATTTTAAAATATCCTATTTTAAATATTATTTTTAACACAATGCACTATTTAGGGATTTATCATTGGCTGCAATTAAACATCGAAAATTCAGCCGAAAATTACCAGAATTTATTTAACTGTTATGAATAATACAATATCGGTAATCTTTAATGATCGCATTAAGTGTAAAAGAGAGTTAATAATGTTTTATGTTTTTTTTAAAAAAATATTTGAGAGAAGAATTTTGTTTCAATTTCTGCAACTGGAATTCTTTACATATACAACACAGCATAAAATTACGAATCCACTTTTTTTAAATAAAAAAGTAACAATTTAATATTACAAGCTGATGAGCCTCTTAATTTAATATTAAAAAAATCACAATTCTATACAGTTCATTAAAAATGAATTGTACTCCTAACAGTAATCTTCTTTTATTAAATCGTTTCAATAGACGCACACACACACTCATTCATATCCTTTATTATTGTTATTTTTTATTAAAAGCCTAAATGCTCGTTGTTCACAGCCACGAACAATAACCGTGCCAAACATTCCGAGCGAGCTGATTAGTTGTACTAACAGGTTATATAAAAGTGAAAAGTTCAAAACAATAAGAGAAAGAAAGCGGGGAATGTGTCAGTTGTGTGAAGAGAGCCGCTGCTCTTTGCTTTCGCTTTCTCGAGAAGGTCAACAACAGATAGCTATTCAAATGCAAGGCTCATTACGCCAGTCGCCATTATTGGCCACATTTTTAATTCTTCCAAATATGGGGAAAAAACGATTGTGATCAAAATATGGTTGAACTGACAGGACTTCGATACCGAGAAAATTGAGAATTTTGTAAATAGGTGTGTACAGTAACGGATTTTCAAATAAAAGAATAAGCAAATAAGTTATATGCGGGGTGCAAGGATGCCGTTAAAAAATAACATTCGCCAAATAAGTCAATAAGCTTAAAAATACAAATTCCATCAATTACAAAATATTAGTATAAAATTAAAATATTAATATTTTGTCAAGTATAACAGTTAGGTTTCTATCTATTTCATTACATTCATTTTATTTATTACAGAATTTATAAATTTTAAGCATCTTTATAAATGCAATTGTAACTAAACGTGAGCAATTGTAACCAAAAGCAATCATAAATCATAACATACAAAAAAATAATATATCTTTTCAGAAAATTGTTTAGATAAAAAAAAATAACCTAATTGTATGATTAAGATTTTGATTAAGTTCAAAATGTGTTAAAATATATTGTAAAATTAGCAAGATCATTAAAAAAAGGTTTCCTTTTGATACAAATTTAAATATAAAAATACAAAATTACCAAAAAAAAATGTTTAATTATTTGAGAAGGGGGAGATCGTTTAGAAATTTTTTTATCATTATAAATCAGAATAAAAATATTTGAATACATCAGAAAATAAAAAAAATTTATTAAAATATCAGAATAAAAGCAATTATGTCGCCAAAATTTCTTTCTTAAAAAAGTAATGCTGTTTGCAAAAGACAAATAAATAAATAACAATGAAATCATTTTGACTTAATGTCTCTGTTAGAACAAGAAAATTCATGTCTCCAGTTATATATATATATATATATAAATATATATATATATATATATATATATATATATATATATATATATATAGTTTATAATAAATAATATAATATAATAATATTAGTTTATAATAAATAATATAAGTTTAACTGAATACATGAATTCCCTTATAATAACAGAGACATGAAATCAAAATGATTCCATTGTTATTTATTTATTTGTCTTTTGCGAACAGTATTTTTTTTTCTTTTTGAAACACGACACATTCTAGCAATCATGTGACTACCAAAAATATTAATATTAATAAAATGTTATAACTTTAAATGTTTGATAGATGTTATAAGAAAAACCTAAACAATCTTTTAATGAGTATGTGCTTTGTTAAGATGTTACGGAATAGCACTAATGCTAATAATGGTTTGAGTTTAACAAATAAAAATGAAGAATACAACAGGCATTGCAATGCAAAATATGTAGGAATTAACTGGTGCTTCAATTTTAGTGACGTGAATCAATGTATTGCTTAAAAAAAACAAGAAGATATTGAGGAGATGGCTGTATAACTGACCTGTAATATGATTTTTTGATAACATTGACATTTAGTCATTAATTCATTTTGGGTTCTACAGGCAGTTTTTCATCTTTGCTATTACGAAGAGGATTTACATTACAACCTTTGAAATAACGAAAATAATTTATTTATTCATATTGCATCGGTTTTGAGTTAATATTATGCCATCCGGCGACACCACATTGATGTCATGCAAAAATTATCTGATCTAATGGTAATCAAAATTATCTGAACCAACCCTAGCCACACCAAATGCGTTCGTAATAGAAGTAGTATTAAAAAAACTCACAGCTTTTAACTTTCAATAAATTATGAAACTCAAGAAGTTTTGAAATATATTGAAATATTTCATGAACCGTTGTTTTGAAAAGATAAACTGCTCATGTAATTTAAAGAAACGTAATATATATTAATGCAATCAGTACGTAAATAGTTCCCGATAAAGGTGGATGATCCGGAGCCTTATGTAATCGTGTAAAGGGGGGATTTTCCGACATCATCTATAATGTATAGATAACATTTCCGACCTGCATTACTACATTAAATCTAATTCATCTTTGAATAATTTACCCTATTCAAATGTTTGTACAAGTGATTCTAAAATAACTTTTATTTATCCAAATCTATGAGAATAACTTTGCAAAGGAATCAATTTATTGAAAAAGAGTTTTTAAATATACACTTTTATAAATGAATTAAAAAGTAGTTTTTTTTTTAAATATTACTTTCTATTTTTTAATTCTATAACTCAATATTAGAAATATCATAAAATCCTGAATCTAAATCCAACTGAAATTCATATCAAAGTGGTCTATCATATGGAGCAAAAAATTCATACCAACTGAATGATAGCTAATTTCTGAAAATTTCGAAATAATGCATTGTTCTCGAAAACACATATGTTTTTTAAAAAAAATAATTGAAACCCTGGTGTAAAGGAAATGAGAGAATAATCAATTGTAAAATGCTATATTAAAACAAAACATAAACACAATGTAAATAAAAAGATTAAAATGAAATCTGCTATGCCTATTTCAATGCATCTTGTCAGAACATCATTTCTTGAACGACCAAGCACCACGTGCTCGAGCAAGTTAAATTATGTTTTTATTCATTTTAATTGTTTCATTGAATGAGTCACTTTAGTATTGCAAACGATCCAAAAAACTTTGTCTCGCATTTATTGTTTTAAAAAAAATATCGCATTTCCTATTTATTTCATTTCATATAACCACGTGCTCAAAATGACATTTTTCTAGGTTTTATTCGCTGTAGTCATTAACTTATTTTTTAAAAAATCAGAGCTTTTGTAAATGCGATGGCAATGCGTTATTAAAAGCTGATTTTTTGAGCTGCTGGTGCAGATAATAAAATTTCAATTTTTAGCCTACATTTTTTTCCGCCTACGGCTTTTTGTCCACCTCATTCCCCAAACAACATCATGTTCTGACATGAAGACAAAAAACAAATCAAATTAAATAAAAATGCATATGAAAAAAAATCAGAATAGTAAGAATGTATGAAAACGGAATATATATAAAATGAAAACAGACTCCTTCAAAAAGATTATCATGTAAATCTTCATACTAAAGCAAATTTAATAATATATTAGGAAAAATAGTTACATCCCATTTGTAAAGTTCATGGAATGGGAAGCTCATTTGCGTTGATATTTTGACTGCTAGCAGCATTTGAGATGTAAACACCTGCTGCAATCAGCATGAAATTACCCTGCGCGAGGACCAGCCATTGAGTTCAGTGACAGGATATTAACAAACCAAATGTTAACTCAGCTTTACGCTGATAAGCTAACCAACGACTGTCGGAATTTGCATTAGATAAGTCTAAAGTTATCTACGAAAAGAAAGAGAGAAATTTTAACTAAATTTCTCAGTTAAAATTGCTCACATCTCAATAAAGAAATATGATATGCAAGCGGTTCATTAAAATAGAAACTTTTATATGAGTAATACTCAACGTAAAAGCAAAATTTCGACATTAGATAACAACAGATAGATTTAAAATCAAACTAAAATTGAAGCATTTATAGCAACGTAATGCCATTTATCTCATAATGATTTTTTTAGAGATCAATTGCAGAAATATTAACCACGTTAATCCTGGAAAAATTATGGAAATTGCATTACAAAATAATTTGAAGAGCATATATGTTATCCCTTCGGCGTCGTGGCACAGAGGTAGAGCGTCTTCCTCATGATCTGGGCATCCTGGGTTCGATTCTCTGTCAGAACATGGTTATTTTTCTACGTTCTATATGTGAGGTGTGTGATTGGGCCTCTCTGTAAAAAGGGGCAAATGTGATAAATGTGTGTCATCTTCACATGAGCTAGAAATCAACCTAAAAATCAGAATAGTAAGAATGTATGAAAACGGAATATATATAAAATGAAAACAGACTCCTTCAAAAAGATTATCATGTAAATCTTCATACTAAAGCAAATTTAATAATATATTAGGAAAAATAGTTACATCCCATTTGTAAGGGTATAGTCCATACCCTCAGAAGCTATTGCGCCCCTTTTCCCATTGTAAAGCGGATGCATCATCATTATCATATAATATCCCTGACAATTCTATCATATGTATATAATTCAAGATAATTTAAGGAGCATAAATATTTTTATATCAAACCTATTAAAATAATATAAATGTATCTTGTAATATATTTTCATCATTTTGATCGATTCAATATGCATTTTTGTTAAAGTAATTTTTTATAGATTTATCTCAGGCATATTATTCCTCATCACAGAAATTTCTCATTTTCATCATTTTTTAAATCCTAATCTTTAAAATATTAGTGTTAATCCTAACAAAAATGATGTAAAATGTATTACAAGGTAATTTTAAGAGCATAAATATTACTATAATAGTACCCATGTAACTCTATCGAAATCAGGAAAAATTATAGTTCAAAATGAAGCACAGTGCATAAAATATCATCCATGTTAAATCTATATTTAAAAAAAAACGAAAAATGTTTACACTTTAATTTTATTTAAATGTAAAAAAAAAGGAAAGTTTGACATATGAGAAGGATGATGTGAATTAATCGTCGACATGATTGACATATTGACAAAAATTGTGCATAAATCTGTCGAAAATCAGGACGATTATTTTTCAGTTTCTGAACAATTTAACGTTTATATTCATGACAGAAAAAAATTAAATAAGAAGTTTAATATAATTCAAGCAACATTAAATTTCCAATATTAAGTAAAATCGGGAGATTTTAATGACAATACTAATTAAAAAGGTGTATTATTCAAAATCTATTCTAAAAAATTGTATAAAGTTCCAGAAAATTTTTAATAAAATATTATTTGTTTTAAAAAACATTTTATTCGAAACCAAATAATACACGTTTATTAAATTCAGACGAACTAAATATTTGGGATTGTCCCAGCTAATACAGCCGTCTGATTATTAAAATTATGGTTGCCAGTTTGATTTCATTTTAGCCAGTTTGATTTCATTAACCACTTCGAAAAATCGATAACAACAAACAACTGCACGATTCTTGAAAGGGTGAATAAAAAGATCAATCAAAACAATCGCACTGCGTGCTTTGAAATCATCAATTATTCCGCTATATCAAAATGCGTGACTATTTCCTCTGCAAAATAGCAAATATCGAAAATTTCGAAACCTGCAATTTTAAATCATTATTTGAATCTAACGACCACAAAATCCAATGCATTTTCTAGAAACAGGAAACATATCATAATAATTAGATAATCTAAAGGGAAAATTTCCATAATAATTACTTATAACACATTCAAATGCATAAAATATGTTAAAATATTATTGAAATTCTTTTTTTATATAAGAATTTTCATATAATTATATATATAAAAAAGGAAATAGAAAAGATTAAACTGAAATCTGCTATGCATATTTCAATGTATCATGTCAGAGCATCATGTTAACGTGCCAGTTAAATTATATTTTCATTCATTTTAACAGTTCCAATGAATGAGTCACTTTAGTATTGAATACGATCCAAAAAACTGTCTCGCATTTATTGCTTTAAAAAAATATCACATTTCCTATTTATTTCATTTCATATAATCACGTTCTCAAAATGACATTTTTCTAAGTTTCATTTGCTGTAGTTATTAGTAACTTATTATTTTTAATCAGAGCTTTTATCAATGCAATGGTAACGCGTTACTAAAAGCTGATTTTTTGAGACGCTCGCACAGATAATAAAATGTTTATTTTTTGCCTACGGATTTTTGTTGACGCAAAAATCTCATCCAGAAAACAATATCATGTTCTAATATGATAAAATAGAAATCAGACCAAGAGATAAAAATTGTCAAGTAGATTCTTATTTGAATTAAAAGCAAAACGAAACTTTTTTAACTCAACAAATGAAGGAAATAAGAAAGATTTAAAGTGATTTCAGTGATTTTTCGATCATGTAACATTTTATTTATAGGCTAAATTGATTTCTCGAAAATCTTCAAGAAGTTATAAATTGCCAGTCTCTTCATATTAAAATCCTATTCTTCAAACTATATCAAAATATTAGGATAAAGAAACTTGCTATGAAACCAATTCACAGATAAAACAATTATAAGATAAAAGTTAATTGTACTTTTTATTTCATCAATAATCTCCAAATTGAAACAAAGAGGCCAGCCAAGCTCGCCAAGCACTGCGCTGTCGCCAACCTTGATTACATCGAAGTATAAATCGTAATTAATCACAGTAGCCAAATGTTGGCACCAGACGTCGGCGAGCTAACTTAAAAATACCGCTCATAGAATTTCAAAATTAAGTTGATGCGGTAAATGATGTGAATCATGCGGTCAAGAGTTCTTTTTAATCGGCAAATTATTCAAATATTGGCGCTTTTTTTTTAGCATTTGTCGCCATATGTTTAACGGAAATTCAAGTGCCGCATTAAGTTATAAATAGCATCAAACCCAAATGAAAGATCGGCTCAATCATTGTTTCAAATCTTGAAGTTCTTGTTGTTGTTTCTAATGGCGCTTACCATGGACAAGCCCGCCGATGCATTAGCGAATTTAAGCCGAAATAAGCATCACTTGTTTTGAAATAGCTCCAACTAGAATTCAAAAGTACGACTTGGGTACATAACATTTGCTTGTAGAGCCCCTTTTTACACAGGGGTACATTCATGCGTCTCACAGAATAACAACCATACCCTAACCGGGACACCCTGATCACGAGGAAGACGCGCTACCTCTGTTATAAGACGCCGGCAAATATTGAAGTAATTTTAAATGCTAATTTTTCTCTGTTTTCACAGCCAGTAAACAATGATATGTATATCTCAGGAATTCTAAATTCAATGTATTTTTCTTCAAATGTGAATATTGGATACAAAATGATAGTAGAATATTAATAGTGTGATAAGTATTATTTTATTATCAGCTTCAAAAAATACACGTTACTATTGATGAGCATATTCGAGGTAGGGTGTTTCCAATCTCTAAATTCCTACATCAAATATTTTTATTGATCTTGATTATTTGTGTAAACAGTTTAATGTAGCACATTTTGATAAAATAACAGAACATTTGACTACGAAGCTCTATTGATAGAGTTAGTTTCAGTATGTCTCATGTGGATGAATGAACGAATAAATATTCAACTTAAAAAAAATTTAAGCAAAATAATAAAAACCCTTTTTTTTTTTTTCAGCACACTCTAAATATTATTTAATTGTAAAATTATCTAAAGCTAAATATAATTAATTATACTTTTTTTAAATATAAAATAATGCATTTTTTAAAAAAATTTGAAATAACATAATTAACACTTGTAGAAGATAATCAACTAAAAATAGTAATATACTATTTAGATATTCCGCCGATATTTGATTTCAATTTGAAACAGATCGAAAGCATGGTTCTATTAAATAAAATGAATATAATTAGAAAATATCGAAAAACAACATATTGAAATTTTGGGGACCTCCTAATACTTTTATTTCCTATTCCGGCTCTGGAAGTGATTTAAAGTAATTAGTAATCTGTCACTGACATAATTTGAAAGTAACCATGTTCCTGTAAATGCTTTTTAAATCGAAATCATGTAATCACAAATTTATAAACACAAATTTATAAAAAGTAAAGTATACATAAAAACAGAGCAAAAGTTAAAAGCCTAAAACTAAAACAAGAATGTTTTTGTTCTATCTTTTTTTATAAATACAAAAAGAAGGGGGGGGGATAGATTTTTATATATAAGCATACACATCCATCAAACGCCGAGAAATTCACAATAAATCCACATCTCCATCAAACAGTGAGTTTATAAGAAAGTAACCTTCAAAAAACAAACCTGCTCGTATCAATTACTATAAATATTTTACGTGGCTTCTCATGAGACTTATTTGCATTTACAAGACAACAAAACCGTTTCGTAGTAGGTTACGGAGATGACAAATCCTTGTAACCAGACAGTTCAACGGTATTTTATTGCTTGCGCATGGTAAATGGGATGAATCACATTCAGTGCCGTAAATTCTCAAGGCTTAAGCAGGCATTAATATTCACGAATTTTTCGCAACAGAAGTCTCAAGTGAAATTATTCATCAACAAGTCGAATAGCAATCAACGATACGTATATTTATAATTGATTCAGGGCCATTGATTGTTAAATCGTTCCTAATTTAACCAACGAAAGTTGCTACCCCGAAATTTTAACGCATATTCTCCAATAAAGATACCATTCCCCTCTCTATAAACTTTACATACTAAAACTGTAAACTAAATTTTGGTTTCAAGCATACAAACTTATGGATTTCTTTTTAATTTGATAGAAATGTGTAAATTTGTTGGATAGAGAAACCATTCTCCAAAATCTGAAAACAGGCAAACTCATTCTAATGGATTTTGTTTAAATTTGATAGAAATGCATAAATTTGTTGGATAAAGATACTATTTCCCCAATATGAATTTTAGATACTAAAACTGCAAACTAAATTTTTGTTTCAAACAGGCAAACTTATTCTAATGGATTTTGTTTACATTTGATAGAAATGTATGAATTTATTGGATAAAGAAACCATTTACCACAATATGTTTACATACTAAAACTGTATGTTGAATTTTGGTTTCAAACAGAAAAACTTATTCCAATGAATTTTGTTTACATTTGATAGAAATGTATGAATTTGGCGGATAAAGATACCATCCCCCAATATGAACTTAACAATCTAAAACTGTATGCTAAATTTTGTTTTCAAACAAACTTATTCTGATGGTTTTCGTTTAAATTTGATAGAAATGTATAAATTTGTTGGCATCTTCACATACTAAATTCTATCCCTTTTATCTGTAATTATTTTGAAATCAGTGTGTTCGCAATCATAATTTCAAATATTTTTTGTGGATGTGGAGGAAGGTTTCAAAGGTAAAAGAGTCTTCGCCAAATTTTGAAGTTAAATCTTTTGACGATTACAATATTTTATTTTTGTATACTTCGTGTTTTGAGTTTTTTAAAAAAGCAGAATTGGTCTTCTTGAAGTTTTCTGGTACACTCTCCAATAAATGTATTCGTGTATTATTAAAGAAATACGTCATGTTAACTATGAAAGAGCCTATTAGAAAGTGTTCTTCTGAAGATGAGTGATTAATGTTTGGCTTGTACCAAAAAACCGAACATGTATTTTGAACATCTTTTGACTCAAAATTAAAATTGTATTCACAAAATAATATACCAGATTTAAATCAATCTGTTTTTCAGAGAGTGTTATATGTTTATGAAAGTACAGACTAAGTATTTGTGTATTATTAAAGAAATACGTTATATTTAGTATGAAAGAGCCTATATGCAAAATAAAACTTTGATGTCCTAATTCTATGGTTGCTTTCTTAATAAAAACTTTGCAGATCAAGAAATCTCAGATTAATTGAAATATACTATGAATCTGAGATAGCTAAAAATACAAAGGAATAACAACAGTGATTCTGCATAAATTTAATCTTGCAATAGATTGGAAATAAATTATAAAGAGTCTACAAACTACAAATGATGTGGACAAATAAGAACTATTTTCAAAACAGACAATACTATAACTAACCACAAATAAACACCGAAGACATAGATGACTCTCCAAAGATGGGTAACTTTGGTCTGTACAATTTCTAAAAGCTCTTCGATAGCTTTAAAACATAGAAAAAATTCAAGTTCATCGATTAATCTAAATCTAATTATTTAGAAACTTTGTGGTTAACAATAAACAGAAACCTTAGATAAGAGGAAACATGTTGTTAATAAGAAACATCGAAATAGTAATCGTTATTTTATACTGATTTAATTTATCCAGTCCCTTTAAAACAAACGACGTAGACTCCATCAAACAAAAGCTTTATCAAATTAGACAGCTAGGCAAACACATTCCCCGGACAGACAGTATCCTAACTTATCACAGATAAACAGTCAGACATCGAAGAGACCCTGACTGGCCAAAGATGGTTTACGAGGCGACTCTGGTCTGAGTTGGAAGCAGGCTATCCAGAGGAAGGTCCGCTATCGTCAGAGGTCATGGACCTTGAACAATTTAGTCCCGAGGTCGCGATGGAACGCAAGAGGCCCCGAAAAGGGGCTGCACTCGAATGTTTATCTCACAGCGAACACACCTTGTTATGAAGAAGGGAGCAAGCACTCTTCGGTGCGCTCAAATATCGAACGTTTATCGAAGGCGAACTTCAGCATTTTAGATATTTATCAGTAGGTTGCCGTTGACATCTCAGAATTTCTTCGGCTTGTTTAAGGAATTAATGCATGGATGCTGGTTATCAAAGAATTTAAAAATTCGATAAAGACACATTTTTTTTCAAGTGAAAGAATCGTTCCATTTTTTTCCATCCTTATTTTTATTACTGCATATAAAATTTAGCTTTAATTTAGCAGTTAGCCTCCTTTGACGACCAGTTGGTAAGCGACGAATATTAGAAGCGTTTAATTTTATTTAAATCTCTTTTATGTAACTCGAATCTCTTAATATTGCAAATCTTTTCTCAGCAAAACAATTTTTAATGCAAAATTGGGGCTGAAAGTACAGCCGTGTTATTTTTATTGCTTAACTAGATGTATTTATTGTGTGTATTAACCTACCTTATGGAATTTTGAGTCTCGTAATATCACAGTGATATTGAAAAATAACGATACGATAATTAATCTAATAACTGAATGCCGGTCTTAGCAATACTGTAGTTTAAATATTTAATCCTCAAGCAAATCGTGCTGATAATGCATTTAGCATAATTTTTTTTTTATCTTTCAAGAATGAAAGAAAGTGAAGTAATTAAATGTTTGAAATAAAAGAATTTAAAAATTCAATAAAGATACACATTTTTTTCCCCAGAGAAAGAATTGATCATATTTTTTTTTCAATCTTGATTTCTATTACTGAATATAAAACTTAAAAGTTCATTTAGTTGATAGCTGCCTTTGGTGACCATTTGGTAAGCGACGAATATTAGTAGCGTTCAATTTCATTTGAATCTCTTTTACATAATTCGAATATCTGCTCATGATTTTCTCAGCAAAACAATTTTTAGTGCAAAATTAGGGCAGAAAGTACAGCTGTGTTATAATAATTACTTAACTTATTGTGTGTATTAACATACCATATGGAATTTTAAGCTTCGTAATATTTAAGTGATATTGAAAAATGAAAATGTTCCGATAGTTTAATTTACTAACTGAATATCGGAATTAGCAATACTGTAGTTTAAATATTTAATTCTCAAGCAAATTATGCTGATAATACACTTAGCATTTCTTTCTTATCTTTTAAGAATGAAAGAAAGTCGAGTAATTAAATGTTTGATGCAGCAATGAAAACAGATTGAATTTTATCGAAACAAAGAAATTGAAAATTGAAAATTACGTAGAAATCTTTTTTAAAAATTGTCAAAATTCGCAAAAAATTATCACATGACAATGCATTATCCTTAAAGAGAAAAATATTTGAATTTTAAAATGCTCTAGAAATCATTTTGGTGTAAATATATTTACGGAAGTTACGGTAAAAAAAATGCCGCCTATCAATTGAGGTTTTTATAATTATTAAAAACACATTACTATCCTCTACTTTGTAGTGTGCTGGCGTCCTGGCATAGAGGTACGCGTCTTCTCCGTGATCTGGTCATCCCGGGTTCGAGCCCCGGTTCGGGCATGGTTGTTCTTCTGTGTTTTATCTGTAAGGTGCATGAAATGCCCCACCCTTTAAAAAGGACTGTGCAAATGAATATGATAAGTGCGTATCAAAAAGTCATACTCTTGGGCCTAGTTAGCGCTATTACAAAATAAGAGAAGCTGATTAGGCTTAAATCGCAGACTACCTTAGCGAACTTGTCTATGACAAGTGCCATAAGAAAGAACAACATTTTTTTGTGTGCTAATTTTGATATTTTCGAGTCGAACACCCTAATGTATAGAGCACGAAAGCACACATACACTGTTCTTTACTCTTAGTAGAGATGTTTGGAAAAAAAATAGCAGTACAAAATTGAATACTTTTTACATAAACCTTACATATTACATTTTTAAATTAAAATTATACTGAATGAAATCTAACGAAATTCCTTTTAATTAGAAAATACAAATTTCCGTCAAAAATAATAATCTGTTGGGATAAAAATAAAGAAACAAAGCTCCACTTATGCAGCAAGACATTTAATTAATTGATTATTCAAGTTTCATTCAAAGGAGGAACTTTTAACTATCAGCTCTAAACTTTTTATTTCGTAGAAACTAATTTTTATCAACTTTTTCTTATCATTTTTTACTGCATCCCCTTGCTAGTTATTCTTGTTGATTCCTCTCCACATTCTTTCTTATTAAAGAGTTTTAAATAATGAATACTTTTTTACGTTAAACTCGTTAATTTACAGAAGATTAAAACTGTTCTTCTCTTTATACACAAAAAGTATTTTAAAAAAAATCAATCATAGAGAACTAATTTCAACAATTAGCTCTCGATTATTGGTGTCGCCCCCCAAGTCAAATCGTTTAAACCTTTATTTACCAACGGTACTTAAGTACTCTTTATGTCAGGCTGCTATTTTCACAATATGACTATTTTTTCCAATAGTATTTGAAAGAAAACGAAGAACTTATTTCTATTGTTGCCACTACTAATGGCACAGGCCATTGAAAAGGCGCGCTGTCAGCCATCAACGGTTTTAAGCTGAAGGAGTGTCTCTTGTTTTAGAAGTAGCGCCAACTAGGGCCAAGAGAACGACTTTAGCTACACACTCACCACATTCGCATGCACAGTCCCTTTTAACAAAGGGGCACAGTCACACGCCTAACATATAGTATACAAAATAATAAGCATGCCCGAACCGGAACTCGGACCCGGGACACCCAGGTCCCGAGGAAGACACCCTACCTCTGAGCCAGGACGCCGGTCCTTATTCTAATTGAAAGCAGTAGATATCAACTAAAAAGAACATCAAAACTCTTTTATTAATAATTTAATTAATTAAATTATTTTAATTTATTAAAAAAGACTTTGTTTTTTCTTCTTACTGGGTTTAATTTGTACCAAAACTTAATTAATGGATCAAAAATAAATTTGTAAAATTGATCGTAAAATAATATGGTAAATAAAGGGTTAATTGTCGTAAAATAATTTGGCAAAAGGTTAATCTTTTATCATTTTATCATTAATCTTATACTCTTGAAAGGGGTACACCCCACAAAAAGTGAGAATAATTGGATCTTTATAAATAAATAGCAAGAAACATTACTACAATATTGTAGCCTTCTCTTCTTTATTTCATACCAATAATTGCATTTTTTTTACCAATGGTTTTTAGTGCTCTATTTAATGATAAACAAATGGAGTCAAATCACGTAAAGACAAAACCTCATAATAAAAACAGATATGTCTTCAAATACATAAGTAACTTTATACATGCTATAAATAACTTAACATTTGCCGTTTTCCTTCCAGACAGATGTGAAATGAATTACTAAATCAAATTGAGGAGTACATTTGATGATATCACGAGAACTTGATTTAATTCCATTAAGGAAAAGAAATGCCTTTTTAACAATGTTATATTTATCACTTACGTAAATTCTGAATTTTGAAATAACCAATGTACTAATACAGACAGAATTAAGCATCCATAAGGATTTGGCAACGGAAAGTTAGCCACAACCACCTTTTCCTACCCAATCAGATATCTTTATTAATTTATTCGCCATAAAAGCAGGTGTTCTTGTTTTTCTTATGCAATATATGCAATGGAATTTACCATTTTGCCGTTCTTAGTTTTTCGCATTACCCTTTATAATAGTTTTATATCGTAATGCATTTTTTTTCTTTTAACAGAAAAACGAATCTCAAAAACTTAGGAGCTTAGAATTTATCCAAACGATAGATTTATTTGTATCAAAATAAGTTTCCAATTACAAACATTAGAGCAAACTGAAGCAACAGCATATACCACCTCTAAAAGAAGTGCTTTCATTATTTCTCACGCTCTGCTTAAATCAATTTTTTAAAAAAAAGACAAAGAAAAAGTAATTAAAATTGAAAATAAATTTTAAACAACGTGGTTAAAAAAATTATAAATATTTTTAATGCAATTTAATTAAAAGTCTGTCAGCATTGTTGACTGGTAAATCAGAGAGACATTTACTAAATGAAATGATCCGTAGAAATATTTTTAATACAATTTAATTTAAAATTCATCGGGATTGTTGACTAGTAAGTTAAAGAAACGTCTACTAAAATAAATAAACCATACAAATATTTTTCAATACAATTTAATTTGAAGTTTGCAAGAATCATTGACTAGAAAATCTAAGAGGCTTTTGTTAAAAAAATAAACCATACAAATGTTTTTAGTACTTTTTAATTCAGTTTGTAAAGATTATTGAATTAAAAAAAAACATCTGTTAAAAGAAATGAATTATACTGATTTTTCAAGAAAAATGGAAATCGGAAAAAATTCTACTAATAATAATATTAATAATAAAATTAAAGAGTGTGCTAAAATTCAAATGATTCAGGCTGTTAATTAGGAAAAAATAGAATACATGGTCCAGTGCTCTACATGGTTTTGTACTCTTATATGTATAATAGAATACATATAAGAGCACAAAACTAATTAACCCAAAAACTCTGAAAACACATGCATTTTTTTTATTTATAGGGTTTCTAAGCGGTTACCGTCTTTATTTAGTTGATAATTTGGGTCTGACTGGAAGAATGATAGCGTCATCGCAAAACTATATAAGATTACAAAGCATTCAATCACTTTCCGACAGCTTCTCATGCAGAAATAGTGAAATCCATAAAATTACAAAAAAAGATAATGAAACTCAGGAAATTTTCAGAAAAAGCAACGATTCCCATCAAAAGAAGAGAACAATACAATAATCTTCCGACGATTACAAAACTAGTCATTTTTCTTAAGGTCATCGTAAAAATTAATTTTCCCAATTTCGGGTCCCGCTGCGAATGGTGCTCACCTGCGTCTCTTTCGGGCCCCTTTTCTCAGAGAGAAAGAGAGAGGCCCCTTTAATAGACTTTGAAAGCAACGACCGTGGCCCACCTTGCCTTTCTACGGCGCCCTTTCTTTCTCTTTTTGGTCCGCCCTCCCCGAAGGTGAAATCAAAGTGATTTTGGGCAGGAAATCCAATAAAAAACGGACGGTGGGAGGACCCTCGGAGGAAGAAACCGTCTATTTTAATAATTGGAGCCCTTGAAAAAAAAAAGGCATGCTTGAGTTGCGGTTTTTTTCCAAGAAGCGGTTGGTTTCTGGAAGGAAGTTGTAAGCCATCTGATGTAGTTTTGTAACATCTTGGAATTAGGTAGAAAAATGAACCTAAGAAGCTTATAAAAAGAACAGAGTTTTAAAATAAGGTTTCGTGTCCATGATAAATCTAAAAAATAATTTTCATCGTTAGATTTTTCCATTGACACTCATCACATAAAGAAACATTTTAAAACTTTTATCTTCTACATAATAATCTAAACAATCTAAATGATAAAGATGGTACTCGGATAGATAAAAAAATATTAATAGAGACTAAATTTTAAATAGCAATTTTTTATATTTCGACAGATTTGTTTTTTCCAATTCCTTTATTTGAAACTATAAATATAAATCGACTAGTACTACGATTGTATTAACAAACATTATAACAAATATTTGAATTAACATTGTAACTAACTTTTGTGCGAACATTGTAACAAACTTTTGTATTGACATTGTAACAAACTTTTGTGTTAACATTGTAACAAACTTTTGTGTTGACATTGTAACAAACTTTTGCGTTGACATTGAAACAAACTTTTGTGTTGACATTGTAACAAACTTTTGCGTTAACATTGTAACAAACTTTTGTATTAGCATTGTAAAAACCTTTTTCATAAACATTGTAACACACTTTTGTATTAGCATTGTAACAAACTTTTGTATTAACATAGTAACAAACTTTTTTTAAACGGTTAACAGACTTACACGCGTTTTAAGTTTTCAGTATATCACAAATAGAAAGAGAAAGGATTCGGCCAAGGTTTTGACACAAGATATTTTAATAATATAAAAAATTCAGATCTTTCCAGACCTCAAAAACACATTTTCACTTTCTCGTATAGGAGAAGTATATATAGGGAGAGAGAAAAATGCTGCAAACAAACAAAACACACACATTGAATTAGACATTTTAAAAAAAATCTATTTTACAGATTTCCGAAGACCAAGAAGGATTTTCCAGAAAATACATTATTTCTTTTTAGTTATTTCTAAATCTCTGCACAATCACTCAAAAACATTTTGTGCGAGACAGATGAATCTTGACCTTAATACCAAATTTGATTATTTCTATCAACGTTTGAATGAAATCTATTAAGAGGAAAACTATCCGTTTGGCTGTTCGGGTACGATGATTTAATAATTATAAAACATAAACTGCTTTGCTACATAAAATTTAATACCCAGACTTAACGTCTAAGATATAGATTCTTAAAAAAGTTTGAACCAAACCTGTAAGGACTACTTAATAAAATTTTGAGTGCGATCTTGTAAATATGGTTGTTGTTTAGGCTTTTTTTATATTTATTCATTTATTTATATCGAGATTTATTAATATAAAAATTAATAAGAATTATTTAATTATACTAAGATTAGAAAAGCGAATAGCTGTTAAACAACACAGCGTTTCACTAATGATTAAAATAAGGACGTCAGAAATATATAAATTGCGGTTAATATGATTTATCGGTTTTTAATAATAACCACAATTGATCTTAATAACAATCGGTGGCTATTATTAATAATAACAAGTCAGTATGATAAATCGATGAACCATTTTTAACGGTTCTTAATAAAAATAAACAATTTATCTCATTAACCAAAACATATATAGATTTTAACCACGATATCATTACATAATCATCTAATCATTTCATTACAGAAAAATGCAAACTTCAAGAGATCTTCTTTAAAAAAGCTGCGATTGCATTTTTAAAAAGGCAACGGTGATAGATAAAGATATCAAAATTTAAATTTCAACACCTGAAATTGACAAAAACAAGAGAAATCTTATAAAGTATTCTAAGAAGCACTCAATCATTCAACAAGAAAGTGAAATCCGAAAACATTTACGAACTGATTATCGCCAGAATTTTTCACGTGAACCACTTATATTACACGTTAATAGATGTTGTCTCGTTTTTTGAATATGTTCAGCGAACAGAATCGGGAATTATCTTTTTTACCAAAAGAAGAATTTCAGTGAATTTGACGATGACTATCAACTTTTAATCCGGTTTTAAACATATAAATTAGAATTTTAAAATTCCTTGTTAATATCATCTTTGCAGTAAGAATATTTATGCGTTGTAGTTTGTTTAATTAATAAATATTCAATACTGGAATTTGATATATTCAATAACGAACCAGTATACAGAACCGAAAACATTAAAAATTCTAGATTCCAGCAAAAGACCTATATATCGTTCACAATTGGAATATATCGTTATATGGACCTATATATCGTTCACAATTGGAATATATAGTTATATGGACCTATATATCGTTCAAATAAGGAATTCACGGACTTATCCAAGATCCATAAATGTAAGCGGAGGAAGAAGAATAAAGACATTTATTGGAAAACTAACGGGAAAATTTCGGAGAAACCATCCCCAATGATTTTTTAAAGTACAGTAGATTTTCTACAGATATCAGATCAGAATACGGCCGGATTACTAGGACTAGCAGACAGATGTTGTAACGGACAGTGGTAGTTTATCAGAAACTTGAATTTTAATAGAAAAACCTATGATTATTGCACAATATTACCTGCAACCAACTGTTTATGTCACTCCAAGGCAACTGAAATCTGCATACAGAGATTTGTTTTCCTTTTCCTGCTTGCTTCCCTCCTGAAGGACACCTTGATAAGAGGATGAGATACGTCTGGCATGTTGGTTGGATCTCGCCACACAGGAGAATACAAAAATAGGTGGGGAATTTTCCAATTTTCTTCCCTCAAACTCAAGAAGGTTTGAAATATGGTGATTTTCGAAATTTCGAGGTTCGATTTTTTTGGCAGTGCAAATGTTTCTCTTTATAAATTTGAACTCAAGAACATAAAGAGCCAGCTATACTAGATTTTCGAACATAAAAGCCATACTATGTTTACATGAGGCGGAAGTGGAAAGGACACATCAGCATATACAATTTCGGCATAAAGACACGACTGATATCAAACATTTAGCCGGACAGATGGATATAATCCAATTTTCTTCCCTCAAACTCAAGAAGGTTGCAAAGATGGTGATTTTCGAAATTTCGAGGTTCGAAGTTTCTGACATTGCAAATGTTTCTCTTTATATATTCAAACAAAAGAAAATAAAGAGCCAGCTATACTAGATTTTCGAACATAAAAGCCATATTATGTTTATATGAGATGGAAGTGGAAAGGACACATCAGCATATACAATTTCGGCGTAAAGACACGACTGATATCAAACATTTAGCCGGACAGATGGATATAGTCCAATTTTCTTCCCTCAAACTCAAGAAGGTTGCAAAGATGGTAATTTTTGAAATTTCGATTTCGAATTTTTTGACATTGCAAATGTTTTCTTCATATATTCAAACAAAAGAAAATAAAGAGGCAACTATACTAGATTTTCGAACATAAAAGCCATATTATGCTTACAAGAAGCGGAAGTGGAAAGGACACATTAGGACAGGAATACTTCAACCACATCTTAAATATCCATATAAAAAAATGACGCCTGCCTGGCATATGTTGACTGAGAACCGCAAATCCAGCCGCGACCTTGAAAGGGTGTTCCGATGGTATATATGTGTCAACTCCCGTGTCATCACAAGATGTCACGGATTGGAAAGTGCTGTCCCTTGTCATATTTCGGCAACAAAGTATCGAGTTGCGTGCGGCGGTTACAAAGCTTCTTTAAAAGGCAGGTGGACATATTTTTTTCATTCGGGAAGACAGAATCCGTTAGGTCCTTTCAACCACAATGAGAAGCAGCTGTGGTCAGCTCCTGCTGCCAGTAACGGGCACGCGCTGGCTGAAGGTCATCATCAGGCAGTGGTTGCATCTAATGGGGCGCCAACGTTTCTTTCTTTTTTTAACTGCCATAAGGCCAGTTCTTCAGACTCCATGCATCATTCAGGTTTTTGATCTTTCCGATCCATTTTCTAGAAAGACCTCCCATCGGCTCGTCAGGTTTGAAAGATTTGTGAAAAGATAATTGCGTTAATTAAAATAGAGGTTTTGTTTTACCCGCTGCAAATTAAGCCCATTTTTTAAAGATTCCATGCAACATTCAGATTATAGCCTTTCGGGTTGATTTTTCGGCAGGCATCCTTAGAATCGTGAGGTTTTTTAAGGATTTGTGTGTAGATAATTGCATTAATTTTAATCAAGGCAGCTGTGCAGGGATGACCATAAAGTAGAAAATGAGTGTTCTTCGAAAAAATATACATTTTATTGCACTTGGTAGTTTGAGGATATTGATGTATGAAAAAAATTGCTACAAAAATAATAAGTAAGAATTCATGTTCATCTCTCATCTGTATTAATCACTGCCGTTGAAGTAAAATGTAACTTTTTTGGTGTAATTAATCTCAGTTTTTTAAAATTAAATACAAAAATAATTGAATAAATAATTGTTAAAATAAAATACAATTAAAAATAATTGTTAATAAAATACTTTCTATTCATCCAATCAAGTTCAAGTAAATTTTTTAAGCTTGTAGTGGTTGACATTTGATGTAAATATAGTTTTTTTTTCAAATATTAACTCATTAGTTTTTTTAATAATTAATTAAAAATTAACTTTCTAGCCTTTATAATAGTTTTTTTAGTAGTTGTAATTGTTAGATTGGGATAGGCTGGTCGGTAGAGTGTTGGATTCGCATCCTTTATGCTGCAAATTCGAACCTGGTCACAAGTTCTCCTTGTCGAAAGTTATGTCACTTGGGATACTGAATCAAAGGTGATCGTTATTCGGATGTCATGTTCAGGGGATCATGAATTCAGAAGCTACTGTACTTCTCCTTCCATTGTAAAGCGGAACACAGGAACAACAATTGTAATTATTTAATAAAAGGTAGCTAAAATAAAACTTTCCTAAATTTTCCCATATCCTCAGAAGCTACTGCACCCCTCCTTCCGTTGTAAAGCGGAACACAGGAACAACAATTGTAATTATTGAATAAAACGTAACTAAAATAAAATCTTTCCTAACTTCATAAATTATTTCTAGTATCCAAAGTAGGAATTGATTTAATTTTTTTATATATATATTACTTGTTTTAGAGTTGCAGGTGTTCATGCAAACTAATTCTTCATTTATGTTCTATTTTCTATTAAGAGAGGTTATTATTATATAATCTCTCTTAATAGATAGCCAAGACATATTTTTTACCACCAAACCAATACTATTTTACACCGCATTATTATGTTTAAAATCAGAGAAAAAGTATCAAGGAATAAAATAAGAGAATTAAAAAAAGAGAGAAAACATACTACTGAATTTCACAGTAATCACTTTTTCCGTCCACGAAACATTTTCAAAGTAGGTAAATTGAAGTGAAAAAAATTATGTTGTTTGATGCCTTTTCTTCTTTGAAGTGGATGGAAAAAAAAAGGAAAGAAAAATTATTTACAATCGCAAAGACATAAAAAGAGATTTTCAAAATGAAGGAAAAGGGGGAGAGCGTGAGAATGCGAACATTTGAAATATTCACATGCAATTTTTGAGTTCGATTTCAGAGCACTCCGAAGAAGTTGGAACTCAAAAGAAGGAATTTTACATTTAGAGCCGTCGGCTTCCGCAAAATTGCGAAGAATGAAATTCAAAACCCAACATTGCTCCCGAAAACATTCGTAAAAAAAGGAAGCAGGAATGACGCGTTCCGAAGATCAATATTTACTTTTCACTTCAATCAATTTCGGACGAGAGAATCCAAGTAGGGTCGAGTTGCGCTTGCTTCTGCTCCGGCAGAACATGAATAAAAGATCGGATAGTGGGTGAGAAATAACGAATAAACAGAATTCTCAACAACTCCGGGTCTTTTACCAAAGATACGTTATTTAAACATTTGATTATCGTCTTTTATTTCTGCTCTTAAAGATTTTAGAAAAGTGCTTTTGCGGATTTTACACCGGTATTTTGGCAACCGTAATTTCGGAAGAAATCCCGTAAAACGTATAGGATTTCATTGTCTATCGAGAATGGCAACACTTATCCCTGTCATTTACTGAATAACTCTCGACCATTGTTTCAAGCTAGAGTTCTTTTCTTTTCCTTTTTTTCTTCCACTTCTTTTTTTTTTACTAGAAGAGCTGCATTAGAATAATAAAAAAGAAAGCACAGGAAATGGATATCGGCCCTCCCTCCAATCAATGCAGTTGCAAAAAGAAGAGAAATAATAATAATAAAAAAAGTCTAAAGATTCATTGCAATTTCCCATGTTCGACAGGGGAAGTTGTTATTAAGTCTGAGGAAGAAGAAAGGGATGACAATGTCTTTTATTGCGGGTAATAAATAATAAAGACATTATCGTTAACCATGCTTTAATGATCTCCAACGGTTCCAATAGAAAATATTCAATCAAGATGGTACGAAATGAATTCAATAAATGTGTGAAGTAAACGCTAAAAATTATCATTTCTCTAACATGTCGATTTTGTTGCATGTTATTTTGGTGTCAATTTAATAATAACATTTAATTAATGATTTGATGGATGAGTAAAATATGTGAAGTTAATTTCTCTATAATGGCACGATTTTTTTATAAAAGAAAGTAACACTTGAAGACACATACAGAATTTTTATGTATCAAAGGAACAAAAAGCCGACGTCTTGGCACAAGGGTAGCTTCCCCATAATCTGGGGCGTCCTAGATTCGAGTGTCGTTCGAACATGGTTGTTCTTTATCTGTTCTATCTATGATATGTTTGAATGTGTACCCCTGTAAAAAAAAAGAGGGTTGTGCAAGCGAATGTGATGCGTGAGTAGCTGTTCTGTATGTGCTGTCTTAATATAATGTGTTGTCTACTTCTGTAAGCCCCAAGTGATACTTAGTGGGGCAAGGGGATTTCTAAAGGTTCAATAATAATAATAATAATAATTACTTATTAATACAACATTAACCACTATAATCGCTTAATCTATAGGACCTTTAATTACTAAAACAAATCTCGAAAGTTTGTCAAATGCGACTCAACCTAATGTAAGAATTTTTTTTTTTCAATTTGATAAATTTATATCACAGTTTTATAAGGTATTTAGTCTTATAATTACGAATTTTTAAGGCAGTGGAATAATTGTTATTGATTAAAATATATGTGGTGAAAAAATATGCTTCATATAAATTGTTGAAGATAGAATTTGCTTGCGTTCAAAGTTTTTCAGAAAATAAGCAACTTATTTCAACAAATGTTGCATCAATTTACTTCCAAAGAATGTAAACATGATAACCATGCAAAGTGATAAACATTTTAACATATTTACTTGCGTTTTTTTTATGTCGTTAAAACACGATAAAGTTTTTTAAAAAGATATTTTTAAGCAAATTAGCACTGAAAAAAAATTGTACATAATAATGATTTTCTTTATTATGAGTGTATTACCTGGAAAATTTCATACTGAAACAATGAACAATTATTTTAGTGAATGAATGAACAATTGTTTTTAAACTTGCGCGCAAACTCTGAAAATGTAATGTTGAGAAAAATGTCATTAAAGAAAAAATTATTTATGAAACTCTATTCGTGAATATAACAATCAAATAATACTGACTTTCACGTTTTTTTAAGAAAAAGTCATCAGTGACCTTCACGTTTTGGGCTATATCTTTTAAGTTGATAAACGTATACACATGTGTAAGTACAAAATGTTTTAAAAAGTTTCTATCGTCTCTTAAATCATAACTAAAGATAATTGAACTACTTTTAATTCCTCTTTTAAAGAAGCATTCAATCATAGAATCTTTACATTCCATGAAACAGACCATTGATTTTTTTATATCACTATCATAATGAAATTGCTTGATTCGTAACAGAATGAAGCAAAAACACAGAGAAAGCAGATTAAGTAAGGGATATCTAAAGATAGCAACAGCAATCTTTCATAGATATACCGTTGGTCAGCAAACAAACATTAACAAAGGATGACAGATCTTTGTCCTGGTGCCATCCATTAAAGGGGATGTCAGCGATGTGGTTCAATCCCTTCCACGGTACCATTTTCATAAGAAATTTGTCATGGATGGGTGTTCTGGTGGACTAACATTTTACGGAACATTATCAACACGACCATTACGAAGGACAACTCATAGATCTAATTTTAGACAGGGTGCAAAAAAACTCGATCATTATGATATCGATTTTTAATCAACAGTCAGGAAAAGGTCTGCTCTGGATAAAATCTGCTTTATCCTTTTATTTATGGACAACTAGGTTGAAGAGTGAATTATACCTTAGGAACGTAAAATATACAATAAATGAGAAATTACCACATTATAAGAAGCAGACCTTTATATTATTCTACAGGGTAGGCGAATTGAAGCCTACCTAGCATTTTGTGGTTCTAGGAACATATTGTAGAGCGTTTTGTGACTCTAGAAATATATTTTTTCTATTGAGCATTTACAAATCCCCGCGCACCACTAAGTATGATATGGGGTTCACAAGAGTAGACAACACATTACGTAAAGAACAGCTACCCACGTCATCACATTCGCTTGCTTAGTCCTTTTTTACAGGGGAAGGAGGACATTCAAACATGTAACATATATAAAAGATAAAGAACAACCATGCCAGAACTGGGACTCGAACCCAGAACGCCCAGATCATGAGCGTTACTCCTGTACAAACTATGAGGCCTCTTTTTAAGTGAATTGATATTTTTTTTTTCAGATTTAAAATCAATCTGCATCATGTTAATGCTTTAATTTAGATTAGTTTATTTTAGTAGCATTATATATATATATATATATATATATATATATATGATATCGACTGTTTAACAAACACATTTATATTATCTATTAACCTTAAATGCATATTGTTGCTGATTATCTACATCCAATTTACCTTTATTTTATTCAAAAACCCATCGATAATCACAGACAATAAATCATGAACAAAAGAAAAAAGTTGGCATTACTTTTGGCTGGTAAGTCATATCGATGTTTTTAATAAACATTTGAATGAGGTGAGTGAATAAGTTCAGTGTTACTTGAAGCGATAGTTTTTTAAAAATCGAGTACCGTATAAAGTAATGATTTATCTAATCTAATTGTTAAAAACTTTACTTGTCATCTGTTGTCAAGTAAATTATAGATGTTTGATGTTGTATTTGAAAATAGTTATATTATATACAAGCTGGATTATTTGGGAAATACTATATGTAGACAAAAGTGTATA
>JAOUZG010030082.1:8241764-8268696 GCA_026289955.1 Argiope argentata
CACAAAAAGGCCTATCTTAATTAGAACCCACCAACCACCGGTCACATATATATATATATATCACAGGAAATAAAAGAAGGTATAAAATCAGATAACAGAGAAAATCCAAGACTTACAAAGAAATAGTATGTTTACAAAGAATTTAAAAATAGTAACTATATTCTATTGTAATTAAAAATTAGCATTATTAGAAAAAAATCTTAAATCGATAAATTACTTTCGAAAGCATTCATATTTTGTGAATACCACGGAATTTCGTAATGTACATCAAAATAGTGCAATATATAATTTGAATGCATTAAATGTGCTCTAATCTATTGTTTCGAGAAAACTGCAAATAAAGAGTATTTTATCTCTTGAATTTCACTCCTTTATTATTATTATCATTATTATTTCTCATTTATTATTATTATTAATCACTCCTTTATTATTATCATCATTCACTCCTTATTATTATTATCAATCACTCCTTTATTATTATTATCATTATTATTTTGAATTAAGTGTTCGAAGCTTACCAAACATTCAATTGTAGCAAATTACAAGCTAACTTAAATTGTTCTTTCTTTGTGCTAATTCATATTTTGCAGATTTGTTATCTAGTAACGTAAATTTAATGGTTTTACAGAAAGAATTTGCCTTTGCTATCTTTGTTAAATTGCTAATTCTGTTCATTTTTAATAGTAAACCATTTACGAAAATTCTTAACCATAACCAGGAAGCCTTTTTTAAAAATTAATATCCGATTCAAATAATTAACTAATCAGTTACCGCAAATTATAAACTTATTTAATGGTATTTTTCTTTGTACTTATTCATATTTTTCCGACTTGCAGTTACCTGATTTAATATTCACGTCACGATATAATCCATCGTTTTATTCAGAATTACAAAAAGAATTTGCCGTTTTTATTTTATTATATAATTAGTTTAGCTGCGTTTAATTGCTAATCATTTACAAAAATCCTTAATCAAATTCTTCTTTAATTAATATCTGAACATCACAAATTATTTCGTTTTATGCATTAAACATTTTTAAATTTCCAGTTGGCAAGTCAGATCCTTAATCCTTAATCAAATCTTTCTTTAATTAATATCTGAACATCAAAAATTATTTCATTTTAAGCATTAAACATTTTTAAATCTTCAATGGGCGAGTTTTATGGTTTATCTAAAGAAATAGAGGAAGACAAAATATTTTGGGCGAAAACGGTGATTTTTGAAAATATGATTCCAACTCAAAGTTCAAAATATCTTATCTTTTTTTGGCCGATAAGATTTCAGTGCTGAACATTTCAAGATGGCATTGACTTTAAAAAAATGATTAAAAGAGAAAAAAAATCAGTACCAACTAGTTTTGTCTTGAGCTCTTTTACAAAATATGATGATATTTAATTTTGAAAAGATTATTTTTTTAAAGGCCTTTCTTCCGAGTTATTTTCTGTTATCATTTTAAGATAATATATGTCGTGAGATGACGTTGAAAAAAAATTATCTACTATTAAAATGCAATAAAACACTTTTGAATTTAAATCAGTAAACACTTTAAATGAATATAATTAGTTATTTTAAAAAGTTATTATTATTATTATTATTTTGTAAATTCATCAGAAATTTCTGAAATCACAGAAATGATTCATTTCATGATTTTCTAGACATGATTTTAATTGTCTATTTTTATCTTTATTAATTTATTTTTCAATATCTATTTCCCATTTCTTGGTTTTTAACAGGCATTACAAAATATCACAATCGGAATTTTAAAGTTAGAGCAAATACACTATACATATATTTCGAATGATAAAATTTGGGAAATTTTGTTATAATTGTTCAAGGTCTGCAGCACGCTGAATCTGTAGAAGTTATCTTCCCATGGCTTCTGTGGTCAACTTATGAAATTTGCTGTTATCTTATTCATCAGTTTTAGTGCCGGTTTTCTGGCACAGAGATAGCCCGAGTCCAGGTTCGGGCCAGGTTGTTCTTTTGTGCGCTATCGGTGAGATGTGTGACTATGCCCCCCCCCCATTTTCTTGTAAAAAGGGTCTGTGCAAGCGAATGTGATGAGTGAAAATCAAAAAAGTCGCACTCTTGGCCCTAGTTGGCCTCGACTACAAAACAGGAGACGCTGATTAGGCTTAAATCGCTAACAGCCTCAGCAAGCTTGTCTATGACAAATGCCATAAGAAACAACAACATTTTTTGTGTGCTAATTTTGATAGTTTCAAGTCGAGCAGCTTAATGCATAGAACACGAAAGCACACATACACTGTTCTTTACTCTTAATAGAGCCGTTTGAAAAAAAAAAATAGCATTACAACATTGAATGCATTTTACATAAACCTTACATATTACATTTTTAAATTACAGCTATGCGGAGTAAAATCTAACGAAATTCTTTTGAATTAAAAAATACAGATTTCCGTCAAAAATATTAATCTGTTGGGATAAAAAGAAAGAAGCAAAGCTCCACTTTTGCAACAATACATTTAATTAATTGAAGTCGTGCTGTTGGTCCTAGTTGGCGCTACTTGAAACAAGAGACGCTTATCTTCGGCTTAAAATCTGCTGATGTATCGACGAAGCTTGTCCATAGTAAATGCCATTAGTAACAACAACATTAGAATATTTCTCCAAATAGAAAAAATTATTTTATGGTTCAAAATTTTGATCCAAAAGGCTTTGAAAAAAAAAAGATCTTAAAGTCCAGACAGTTAAAGCATAACATAAAGCTTCAAAATGATTTGATAATGTAAATGTCACAACTTTTATTTTTATATATATCTTTCCATATCTATTAATGACTTATTTCATAAACGTGCTTAACATTAACTCAAAAGATCTTCTCGTCAAAGTAGCTACCACAGACAAGCAACAATTTATTCTCAATTGATGCAATGCTAAGAACACAAGAATGCTTTGTAGCTGGGGAAGAGCTTTTACACGAACAACCCTCCGAGCTATCTCCGAAGAAAAAGAAGCCAGCAAACTCTTCCATCACCGAAGACAAGCTGAGAGGAGATCAATATCTGAGCAGACATCTTTTCAGCTGACAGTCATCGTCTTTTCTTGTCTCTCATTTTTTGCCCCCCCCCATGAACTATCTCTTTTTATTCTGGGAAGAAAGAAGAAGGGGGGGGGGGAGAGAAAAAAAAACGTCCAAGCTCCATTTGTATTTGTGTGTTTTCGAGCAGACCACTTTCAGAAAAACCGGAGGGATTTTCAAAGCATTTGTAAAGAAGTATACAAGCAGTAGAGAGGGATTTTCTTTCCGTTTTCTTTTGTCTACATCGTGCTGTTCTGAAAATAGAAGGTATATTTTTTCGGAGGGTTATTCGGTCCACCATTTCAAAACAGTCCGATGTGGAATAAATGTAACGGATACTATTCTGATTATTATGGATGGGACACGAAAAAAAACACACCGATATAGTTTGAAGGGATTTGATCGAAATTGATATTTTATTCCATCGAAAAAGTTGAAAGAAACATAAAAAAGTAATATAAGAAACAATTTTACTTTTTATTAAATAATTACAATTAGTATAAATATGTATATAAATATGAAAGAATCACAATATTAAGCGGCAAAATAGAAAGCGAATTTCCTGGTAATTTCCATTCTCCTTTCTATTTAAATATATTGTGTTCAAACTTGAAGCCAAAGGGGGTGTGAATCCAACGCCATACGAACCAGACTATCCCGACCTGACATTTTCAATTACTCTAAATAATTGATCAAAAAATTATACTAGCGTTAAATTTATTAACGCTAATTGAAAGTTATCTTAGTTAAAGAAAGAAAGACGGACATTTTCCAAAGAAGTGTTTTTCGAACTCAAGGAGATTTAACACATGGAGATTTGTTAAACCTCGAGTTCAATTTTTTTTCGGCGATCACTTTTTCTATGCCAGGTGAACGAGAAAGTTAAATGGTAAAGAACTTTGATTTGTTGTTTGTTATGGCACTCGCCATGGACAAGTTCGTTGAGGTAGTTAGTCAGCGATTTAAGCTGAATGAGGGTTTCTTGTTTGTAGTAGCGCCAACTAGGGCGAAGAGTACGACTTTTGCAACTCACTCATCACATTCCTTGCCACAGCCCCCTTTTACAGGGGGGCACATTCACACTCCTTACAGATAGAACACAGCAGAAAACCCATGCCGGAATCGGAACTGGAACCCGGAACGCTTAGATCACGGGGAAGAAGCGCTACCTCTATGTCAGGACACCGGCACTTTGATTTATATATATATATATATTTAATGCAAACGTAGATGGCATAAAAATATAGTGCTTATTGTCGAATGGCAAGTATCTAAGTAAACCAATCGGTATACGATTCGGATTGCTTCAATGAACGTTTCATAGTTCCACATAATTCAACATTTGTTAATACATTGAACAGCAATACATTATTGGAGAGGAGGACGAAAATATTATTCACTTATAGAAAAAAAGACATAAAAGAAATTAAGACATAAGCGTCAGACAAAAGGTTTACTCGAGCGTGAAAACAGGCTTATCCGTTGGCATGGGTAATCGCTATGATTTAATAATGGAAATCGATGAAAAATCGTATCTTCCAAAATTATTTTCTCACAAAAATGGTTCTTGTATTGTCTTAAAACACAAAAAGTTATCTTTTTAGTTATATCAATATAATTTTTTTTCTTTGTTTTCAATAATTTTTTAAAAATTTCATTTCGTGCATCTTTTATAATTATTTTTTCAATGTTATGATGAAATTCCAGGTTCTTACGTCAAGACTTTTATTCACATCAATATTCAAATCAAATTCAATAATTCTTAATTTACCAATATTCAAATTAAGGAGAGAGAAAAAAAAATTTCTTTGAATATTCACTCCAAAATAGGAATTTCCCCTCTGCATTCCTTCGTCGTATATACATTTTTTTCCCTCGATATTCACCGACGGTAAATTCATATTTGATCGGTTGAATCTACTAAATTTATATTTTTAAATCATATCAGTCAAAAAATCAGTAGTTTGGGATAACAAACTAATTGCCAAGAGCGGTTTGTATGTAAGAAAACAGTACAGGCTAATTTTTAAAATGGTCAAAAAAAGGTATTAAAAAGTACTCTTTTTAATACAGCAATGATTATGACGACGTGTACTCTTTACCACGGAAAGAGGGATGCAGTAGTTTCTGAGCGTATGTGCCCATGAGCACCCGAGGGCAGAAGTTTGACTTCTATCTCACATGAAATGATACACACACACACTCGCTTGCCCAGCCCCTTTTTACAAGGGGGGGGGGCAGATTTACACACCTCCCCGATAGAACACAGAAGAACAACCATGTCCTAACCGGGAATCGAATCCGGAGCGCTCAGAACATGAGAAGGACACATTACCTCTTTAGGAGAACGCCGGCTTTTAATCCAGTAAAAATTGTTTTTTTTTAGTATTTATTTTTAAAAAATTCAAACTTCCTTCCTTTCTTTTTTAATTCATTACTAAACATATTATGAATTTTCAAAATCTATTTTCTTCCGAGTTCTCCACCAGATGAAACCACTCATGAGTTATTTAAACTAAACGTTAAAATAAAAATAAAGTCAGAAAATATTTAAATAGAGTATTATTATCGTGCATATACAAATGTATGAAATTTCAAAGCTCAAGCACATTAGAAATGCTTTAAAAATTAATTAGAATTTTTTTTAAAAAAAATCATGAAATAAGTCAAGTTAAGTAAAGACATCAATAGGATTGAAAACAGAACATTTTCAATCATGTTCAGAAACAACAAAAAAGCAATAATCTTTACTTGAATCAATTAGAGCTCAGTTTATTAAACAATGAGTGTAACACCATAAATTCCGAAATTTTGTCAATTTCGTTTGTAGTACAAGTCTAGATCAGAGGGATATCTAAAATCTTATCATTTTATTTATCCCTTTTATTCAACTCATAATTACATTAAATGAAAAAAAAAATCCAATCTGAAACTTCATTTATCACATCTGAAAGTTATGTCAAAATAATTGGAGGCCTGGAGCGCAGTGAATTTCATTAATCATGGTACAGCAAAGGTATTAAATATAAGTTCCCTTTCCATCGTGATAAGCATAATTAACAATTAAATGCTCGCTTTTATATACTTTTTTCAAAAAGATATTATTAGCTAATTTATGATAATCTGGACAATTGGAATAAAAAGAAGAGCAAATAATTAAATATATTTTAAAGTATTAATTTTGAAATTATTTTAAAGAAACCAATAAAAACCATTTTGTAGGTTTTCGGCAATAATGGAAACGTTTCGACATATCTTTCCGCCGGCGTCCTGGTACAGGGGTACCTCGTCTTCCGCGTGTTTTGGACTTCCCGGGTTCGTGTCCATGTTCGAGCATGGTTATTCCTCTGTGTTATATCTGTAAGGTGTGGGAATGTGGACCCTACTTAAACTGGCTGTGCAAGAGAGTGTGATGAGTGAGTAGCAGAAGTCGTACACTCTTGGCCCTAGTTGGTGCGACAACAAAACAAGGGACGCTGATTATGTTTAAATCGCTGACTACCTCAGCGAACCTGTCCATGGCAAGCGCCGTAAGAACAACAATATAAATTTCCATATGCATTTATATGTTTTTAAAAATTCTAAAAAACTGCATGAAATAAAAAATTGTTACAGTATTAAAATCTCTTTTTTATATATATTACATCAGGGATGCCTTTTCAGGATGAAGGGCCAAAATATGAAAAAGGATCATGTCAAGAGCTAAAGCAGCACGTGAATGTTAAAACATGTTATAAACGTGAATACATTGATTTGTGTGTGTGTGTGTGTGTGCGTGTGGTAATACGCATGAATTACAATTATTACTTTACTTATTTTAATCATGTACAGATTATACAATAAATAAATGAATAAAATACAAACAATATAGATGTGATTAAAATATTTTATCTCCAAAAAATATTCCAGCTAAAAAGGGGGCAAATTTGAAATGGAATGACAGACGAAAATTTTTTTTGGTAATTATAAAGAGAACACAATTTAAATTTCGAAAAAAAAATTAATAATCAAAATTAGTACAAATTAATGAGATGGCTAGGACTAAATATTTGAAGTTATTGATTTTATGTTGGGCTTAAGACTGGTTGTGGCAATGCGTAGAACAGAAGAAAAGTTCTCATCTGCTATTCTATTTCTTATTTTTGATTCATTAGTGAGAAAGTTTGCTCATAAATGTAAGTGCTGCCAAAGAAATTTACACACGCAGCTGCGTCTTGCTTTAAGCATGAAACTTCTTCGAGTGAGTCTTTATAAAATTCTAATATCAGTTTGTTTGTTTTTTAATTGATATTTGGGAAAATCAGAATCAATTAAGGCTAACTTCATACTCTCATCCACTAGATTTACATCCAACAGAAAATGGGAAAGAAAATACATCTTTGTTCGGCCCTTTTCAAAATCTGAAAGCCATGGCTTCCTGCGATCACGTCCGCTTCTATACGAAAACTCGTACTCGCAGGTAGCCATGAAGAGAACAAACGGAAAAGAAACTTTATAAAAAATATGTAAACATAATGAACAACTGTAAATTATGTATTCTGATATAGAATATTTTTGGTATCAGATTTCACCCCCCCTTGTTTATTTGAAAAAGTCTTATTTATTTTTAAATTATTCTTATTTTATTTACAACATACGCGGGCAAACTTCAAAACCGGGCTAATTTTGGACCATAAGTTGTGCATCCTTGCATTACAAAAACTTAACTGCCCTCAACTGAATAACAAACTGCTGAAAGAAATTTTCCACAATTCCTGGAAATCCTTTTACCGCCAAATTTTAGCTGCCTCTCCGAATACAGCTTTAAGAAAAAGAAGAAAAACTCTTTGGACTTGCCGGCCAATTAATTATCTGGCACGTTGAACAGACGGTTCTATTAGAAGAGCGCAGTTTTCTCTTTCGACGCAACTTATCGATTTTTCTCGCCGGAGCGTATCGTAAGCGTTTCGGCTGACCGAAATGAGAAACCTCGTGCCCATGCACCGTTTTCTCCCACTCCGTTTAATTCCCAGAGATTGCACGATATTATCCCTTTTCCTAGATCCATTTTAAAAAAACGATTCTTTATTTTAATAATATCGCGATATCATCAGTTTCATACGAAATCTCATGTTTTACAAATTTAAATGTGGGTTTATAAAAAATAAAGTAATCGTTATCACCTAAAAGTCAGTAACTAATAGCGATAGTATATTTATTTTTATTACAAAATAGCATATTTTGATGATTGAGACAAAATAATCGTTAATAATTATAGTTAATATCTAAAAAAATTTGTATTAAATGTATTTATTAAGGTGTTTAAGAGTATGGAATAAATTTAAGAATTTTATGGCAAGTTTTCAACCACAAACTTTTTACCAGTACAATATTGTTACGTTTTTAGAGTAGCGGGTTCGGATTGAATGGACTTTATTTGAGGAAAACAAAAACAAATTTATTTGCAGCTATTTACAGGATGACTTGAGAAAGGAAAACTTCAGCTAAACACTATCCAGCAGTCAACAGTCACTAACAGCGTAAATACAAGCCTAACGCACAATAAACACTGACTGTAAAACAGCTATCGTATAGCACAGTAAGCAGTAAATCACAGCGAGCTCAATAATGCAACGTTAACAGCAAACGTAAACACAGCTCACTAATAACAGGAGAGAAAAGTAATCAGCTCGCTACAACGAGTCGCTTCTCTTCCGAGAAGCGCCGAACTACGGCACTTATGTAGCCGAGCGAGCGATCGCCCAAAAGCACGCGGGGCTTCGTGAACGGTCCAGTTTTTACCAGACTATTCCTTTTGGCAAACCAACCCAGCTGGCGTGAAGCTCCTCTTTAAACGTCGCGAACTTCGCCACGCTTTCGAGGCACTCGCCCGCTTGTAACAAGTTTTAGCAATTAATACTTTTTGCCTGCGTGATTTATGACTTAACACTTCGATTTAACGATGTTATTTTTACCGAAAGCAAGTTTTGAATAGGAATGCCTTTAAAAAATTAGATCAATTTGCTTTTTATTCAATTTTAAGAAGCAATCAAATGACTAGTTGGCTCCTAAATTTCAAATTTCCAGTGGGTGGGCAATGAATTCCAACAGCTCTTAGACAGTGGATTACAAGGGATGCCGCTTAAAGTGAAATGGACTAATGCAGATTATCTCTCAGTGTAAACTTTTAATTTCGAGATTAATAAAAATTTTCAATCATGTACGTCCAGGATTCTTTAGAATATAATTTATCAAATTTTTAGTCTAAAAATATTATATATATGTGCTCAAAACGTAAGTAAATTTATGAAAAAGCCAAGAAATAAAGCTCAAATTAAGAGTCACGTTCTAATAATGTATGCCAAAACTGAAAAAAAAAATCTAAATTCGTTCAAAACGTCCACAAATTTTCATCTTACCTGATATCTTTTATTTCTCTTTCTCTTTCTATATAAATGTAATTATATTTCTTAACAAAATTAAGCTTTAAATAAAGCCGGCTTTCTGGCACAGAGGTAGCGCGTCTTCCTCGTGTTCTGTGAGTCCCAGTTCGGGCATGGTTGTTCTTCTGTGTTTTATCTGTGAAATGTGTGAATGTGGCCCCCTGTTAAAAGGGGCTGTACAAGCGAGTGTGTGTTTCATGCTCATATGAGCTAGAAGTCAAACTTCTGCCCTCGGGTTCTCAGGGGTCCATACCCTCTGAAGCTACAGCACACCTCTTTCCGTGGTAAAAAGACAGATTTATGAGTGTGACATTACATCATCATCAACAACAACAATATTTTTATCCTAATTAATTTCCTAATTTTTAATCTTAATCTAGTCCAAGTTAATTTCATTCTGAAATGTTCCCTTATATCCTCATACGATTCCCACTTTTTTTTTATTTAATTATTTCTAACACCTGTTTTAAAAAAATGGCGAATCCGTGGTTCCTGCACCAGAAACGAAAGGATAAAAAATTTTAATACCTGCACATCATTTAAAAAGATAACTAAGATCCCCTTGCGTAAGTCGACACTCCCACAGGGGGAACACTTCAGAAATGAGGATGACAAGTTCCCGGTGGTGGTTGGTTTTCGCCACCCTGTTAGATACAGCAAAGTGGAAAGGCTTTTCTTATCGATGACGGAACGTGCTCGTTGAAATCGTAATCGTTGATTAGGAATCGTATCGTTGAATCGTAATCATTGATTAGGACTCATCCATAATTCCCGCCAGTGCTGCTCCGACGGTGGTCTGGTCGTTCAGGTTTTCCTCTTCGCCTTCGGGCGGAGTGGAGTAAACTAAGCCGACACGTGTCAAAGAAATCCTTATCAGAATCTCGGAAAAAATCACTGAATGGACAAATTTCTCCCTCTTTAGCATTTATGTCACGAAGTAGACTGACGTATGGTCTTTTGACTTCTGTACATAATTTACCTCTTTTATAAAATAAATTCTGGCACAGAGGTAGCGCGTCTTCCTCGTGTTCTGGAAGTCCTGGGTTTGAGTCCCGGTTTGGGCATGGTTGTTATTCTGAGTGCTTTCTGTTAGATGTGTGACTGTGCCCTCCTGTAAAAAGGGGTTGTGCAAGCAAATGTGGTGAGTGTGCAGCTAGGTTGTACTCTTGGCCCTAGTTGGCGCTAATTCAACGTTACTCCTTTCGGCTTAAATCTGCTGCTGTATCAGCGGGAGACTTGTCCATAGGCAAGTGCCATAAGTAACAACAACATAAAATAAATTAAAGTTAAATTTCATAAATATCCCTTTTTAAGCAATGCATCTCCAAAATTATATTTGCACATATATTTAATTTTTTTTAAGCAGAATGTTTTTTAAGCAATAGTTGAAAAAAATACCACGATGTTTTACTGTCAAGAAATCAGAGAGAAAGATTCCAAATTCGGAATTTAATTTTTTAAAGGCCCGACTTTGGTACAACATTACGAAGTTTGATTAAAAAAATATTTGGGATATTAATTTAAATAAAAGATTAAAATGAAATCTGCTATGCGTATTTCAATGTACCGTGACAGAGCATAATTCCTTGAACGGCCAAGCACCACGTGCTCGTGAAAGTTGAATTATATTTTTATTCATCTTAATTGTTTCATCGAATGATTCACTTTAGTATTGCAAACTACCCAAATAAACTTTGTCTCGCATTCGTTGTTTAAAAAAAATATCACACTTCCTATTTATTTCGTTTCGTATAATCACGCGCTCAAAATGACATTTTTTAGATTTTATTTGTTGTAGTCATTAACTTAATTTTTTAAATCAGAACTTTTGCAAATGCATTGCCAACGCGTTATTAAAAGCTGATTTTCTGAGATGTCCTTGCAGATAATAAAATTTCAATCTTTCGCTTACAACTTGTTTTATTTTTCGCCTACGGATTTTTGTTGATGCCACAAACCTCATTTCCCAAAATAACATCATGTTCTGACATGACAATAAACTAAAAACAGCAAAAGTTTCCATGTTTTGAGTCCTTCTTTTCAAATTACGAATGTAAACCCCTTTTTTCTCTTTTCATTTTGAATAAAAAGGTTTATGAGCTTGTTTTTTGTACTGTCCCAATATCTCTTATACAAAAGCGAAAGAGACTTTATATCTGCAATTAAATATTGACTAAAATAAACAATTCCAATTCCTTTTTTTTACTGAAACTCAAATACAAAATTAAATTCTTTTCACTAATTTTTAATGTAAACATTTATATTGAAAAGTATACTAAGTAAAACTACTTCTAAGAGAAAATAAATTCAGTTCATTTTTGAATAGGAAAAATCTAGATTCAAGAGAGAAAAAAGGAGCGGAGGAGGTTAAAAAAAAAGAATTCAAACGTGAGTTTTGAAAAGAAAAGAAGCTGTTTAGAATGTCAGTTGAAAAGGAAAAACACACATTTATATTTATCCTAAATGGTTCTTAAGTTCATCCTATTCGTATGGAATTCTGAAAGTGCAACTAAAAAAATCTCCAAGAAAAAAAATATAAAAAGAAAATGTTGCCATCTAAGTTCTAAAAGAATGCCTTAATTCTTTCCTCAATTAGAAATCTGTGTTCCATCACTACTCACAAAACGATGCAAAGCGAGTAAAACTCTTTGCAATTTAATTCAGACCCCCCCCCCCTTCTTTCCTTTTCATCGATTTGATCGTACTTTAATTGGAAGGAACACGTTCCAAACCAGTTGTATTAAACCACAGAAAAGACCGACTTTTTCGAAAATAAATTAAAACAAAAGTATTGAAGGGTGTAGAAAGTGTGACGAAAGGAACAGAATTTTTTTCTTTTTTCTTTTCCTCTAGTGTTTCCTGAAAAACGACTTTTCGAAAATCTTGTTATACGAAACATTTTTATGGTGTAATTCGCAGTGCCTTAGATTGAATAACAGCTATTTCCGTTTTTTTTTTTTTTTACTTGAATCGAAGCCTTTTCCTTTATTTCTTTGCTTTTGAAAACGCTTTATTTCCGTAAAAACTTTCAGATTTAAATTTATTTATTTATATGAAATATATATCCAGATAGATAAATATTGCTATCTTTAAAATATTTACTTTACTTTCTCGTATAGATAATACAGAGAAAAGTAATCATTAAAACAAATTCGATCTCTAGATTTGGATGGATATCCAGCCCCTGAAAAAAAAACTGTTTACATTTTCGTATAGATAATACAGAGAATAGTAATCGTCAAAAAATTCGATCTCGAGATTTTGATGGATTTCTAGACGCCTGAAAACACAAAAGCTGTTTACTTTTTCGTATAGATAATACAGATAATAGTAATTGTCAAAAAATTGCGCCTCAATATTTTGATGGATTTCTAGGCGCCTGAAAACACGAAAACTGTTTACTTTTCCGTATAGAAAATACAGAGAATAGTAATCGTCAAAAAATTCGATCTCGAGATTTTGACGAATCTCGAGTTTTCGGCCTGCGACAAAGATAACTCAAAAACGCTTTGAGCTAAACGTTTGAAATTTGGTATAAGGTCTTCAAACCAAATTCGCAAATTTCTATTCAAAGGAAGTCTGTCTGTCCGAATATAAGTTAATACAATAATTACAAAATGAAAAGAGGTAGAGAGACAAACACTGATTTAAAATCTACAGTGTAAACACGCATCGAACTTAGAGTCAAATCCAACAACGAGTTAACTGTCTGTCGGTCTGTACATGCGAACTCAATAATTCAAAATTGCAATAAATTAAATATATGAAATTATTAAGAGATTTTGGGATTACAAGTGCAGTTTTGTGTTAAATTTTTGTTTCAATCGGTTGAGAAAAATGTGTCTAAAACCCAAGTTCGATATTTGAATAGTATTAACGCTTGCCAGGGAATAATAGCCAAATAACTCGCCAAACTCGAAACACCAACAAAATTTGAAGGAACCGTCGGTACTAGAGACTAAGTTAGAGATGAATAATATCCAGAACTGGTATTTAATATATTTTATGAATAATAAATATATTCATATTTTATTTTGACTTGGCCTCGTATATTTAATTTAAGGAGGGTCAAATGATTGTACGATTAGAAGAAGTAATTCTCCAGTTAAAAATAATTACTAAGTGGGTTATTGAAACAAGTAGAAAAATGACAGTTAAATCTCAAATAGCATTACCCCCCCCCCCTCCATCATTTTGCATATCTTTTGTTTCATTTATTAAATGTTTTATGTTTCTAAAACACTTCGCACTACTACTTCAACTTCAATAAAATTCCTTATAAAGCCATGAGTTAATTAAGTATTCTGTGTTTGGCATCAACTTTATTCTGTTTTTAATATCAATTTACAGACTGTATGCAGCCGTAAGCAAAATGAATTTGCATATTAAGGACTTTTTTCAATAAAATTAAAGCCTGTTGAGTTAAAAAGGAAGTTCGGCTGCACATTTTTTTTCATATCTGATAAATATATATAAAAAAATTGATTTGGAATTAGTAACTGGTGGTCACCGTCTTACATTTAAAAAAATACAACTAAGGTATGAAGTACGAATTTTATACAGATTGCGATAATTGGTTTCAGATAATATTATTTGGAATTGGTTGAAATTGGATAATTGGAATCAATTGAGAAAAATTGATTTGGAATTGGTAACTTGTGGTCACCTTATTACATTTTTAAAAAAATTACAACAAAGGTATGAAGTACGAATTTCATACAGATTGCGATAATTGATTTCAGATAATATTATTTGGAATTGGTTGAAATTGGTTATTTGGAATCAATTGAAAAAAATAATAATAATGTGGAATTGGTAACTGGTGGTCACCGTATTACATCTAAAAAAATTACAACAAAGATATGAAGTACGAATTTTATACAGATGACGATAATTAATTTCAGATAGTAATACAACCTTGTTAAGTATAAGATGCCTATGAAACATAAAATTCAGAAGAGGGGAAAATTAAATGCAGTGAGGTTTCGATTTTCGTCGATAAATCGTCTGAACACAAATGACAAAATTCGAAGCCGTCGGAGATCAGAGCAATTATTTCCATCAGAATAAAAATAAATAAATAATAGTAATAATAATTCTTTTTAGATCCTCCAAAATAATAATATCGAAAGCAGATATCATTGTAATGGGGGATCATATATAGGTTTTAATATTAAAATCGATAAGAATTTAATATTAAATGAATATTAAAGAATAAAGCAAGCAATTTTTTTTAAAAAAAATATTTAGCCCTGAAACCCATTACATGTTTTTAAATTTTAAAACGCTTTTTTTACTAATATATTTTTTTTTATAAATTATGGGAAAAGGACTTAAAAAAAAACTCTTATTTTAATTTATCAATGGTTTACAGCACAAAAACAGTTTGTTGCTAATCTGGACTTCAGCCTGGGCATTGGTAAAGAAAAAAAAAGTGGAAAATAATTAATATAGACTTAAATATCTTTCTTTCAGAAGGAAACGTTTAATTCAAAACTAAATAATAAAATTTGGTATTCGTAACTTGAAAAAAGCCATGCAGACACAAATTTTACACAGCATTTCTCACCCCCCCCACACACACACATCCGTAAGTAATCGTGCTGCCATAAACATGTTGCAAATTCAGTCAATAATTTCAGTAAGTATCTTATTCACAATAAATAAACATTAGAACTTCAGTTTATTCCCCTAACATATAAAAAACTAAATTAGATATTTTGCCTATAGTTAACACTCGACATTTAAAGGTTTTTATGGCAATTAATATATATATATATATATATATATATACACGCCAGGGGTTATCTATTGCTGAGTAAATATAAATACCATTCCCGGTATAAAATAATTTTCTCGCTTCTTTTAAAATTTGACTTTTAAAAAAATGACAGTGACGTGAAAGCAATGAATTGATTCTTCCGCAGTCAGGAAATCTATACTCCCTCCCAATGCACCCTTCTCACTACACCACTTCGAGATTCGATACCATTAAAGAATCATCAGGAATGTACGCCTGTGCATGTTAAATTTGATGTTAAAGAGACAACAATCCTCTCACTGGTATAGTGCAAACTTTGGAGAGCCGCCGTATGGGATCAGATCACTCCTTCGTCGTCTGACCATAGCTCAAAATTGAGACATCCTCACGCTGATCCAGAACGAAGCATTAATGTATATTAAAATTCAACAGCTCAACACAAAGTGAATATTTCAAGCCCGTTACAATCGTTAAATGATTTTATTGAAATTATTATGTGGCAGCAGCAATTTATGAGAAAGATATTATTTCGAATATTATTTTTAATCCCGATGCAATTAAATTTCTTCCAATAAAGATGAAAGTATGCATGTGAGTGAGGTGGCCTTCTACAGGCTAGGCTGTTTCACCTAGATTTGAAATATACCCGTTCAAAATAATAATTATTGTTCAGCCGGTGGCTACTAAGGGCCGCAAACCATACTTGTATCAAAGATCTCAAAATTTTCAGCACAATTAAGAGTTTTGGATCTACGAAATGCTAAGTTCATGCAATTATTGCTCGGTCCCTGTCGTGCGATTTGTTTCCCCAATGTCTCACAGGCAGTCTGACTTGAGTGCCAATAACCCACAAAACTCCTTTGTCTCAAATGGAAATCATCTGGATTAGACTTCTGAGACGAAACGCAGTTCACCCACCGAATTTCGCATTCGAAATTGATTACATTCCGTGGCGGAGGAACGAAATAGTTCCCACGAATTTTTTTTAGTTTTCAAATAATTTTCAAGGACTTTTAAGATGAATAATAGAAAGTTTCCAGGTTTTTGATTAAGCGTATTAAAGCGCGGTGACTTGAAAAGGAAATTTTCTAGGGCAAATCTGCAGTGTGGGAAAAATAATTAAAAAAGCAGTAGAACGATTTTCAATTCCCAAAGAAATAAATGAAAAATTTGAATTTATTTTTAAATTTTCGAAATACTGAGATTTTGAAAATTACTGTTTTGATAACCCTACCTTCAGTTCACGCATGATTGCACACTTTCTAATAAACAGAACATTAGCCGTGATTTCCTTTTTTTTTCTTCTTTTGAACTTCAATTTTATGGGTCAATCTTAATTGAAAAAAAAAAAGAAAGAATTTTGTATTTTGAAGAATGAAAGCACAAATTCTTCAGGGTCTTTTGTTCTAGGTAATAAACATAAAAGTGAAAACAAATTCAAGAATTATTTTTATACCCATTAAAAAATTTTGTTTTAAGAAAGGGAAAATATTTTTCACGATAATACCTGTTTGCATAACATTTTAGAAATAGTGACCTTTCTTAATTATGTACATTAATAAGCTAAAATAAAACCAGTCAAAGGTAAAATTTCATTGATATACAAGAATAATAATAAAATATTTTAAAACTAAATCTAAAGCCGAATTATTAACTAAGTAATGTAAGAAATTTCTAGGGGGCCGAAAATTTTTAGACCTTAAACTCTCAAGAATTTTTTTTTGTTTGAAATTTTTAAAGTTATTAAATTTTTTGCACATACATATAAAGACTGCACATCAAAATTATTCAATTTGATTCAATTAAACTTAGAAATTACTATTGAATACCATTTAATTTAATTTAAAAAATTCTTTAAAAAACCCCATTTGTAAGTTTTAAGTTATGCTATTTAATGATTAAAAAAAGCATTGATATTTATAATTTAAAAAAATTTCGATTTCTGTTAGTAAATATTATTTAAGTAGCAATATAAAAAGTTTTTTTTTTCTTTCACACTTTGCTTAAAAATCTGAAATAATAATAATAATAACTTTAAAATATTAGTGGTATTTTTTTTAATATACGATATATTAAAACCAGCTTTTTGCAAGTTAATCTGCAACTAAGTATTTTCCTGCTTTAGTTCATTTAAACTTTTAATTGAAAACTACTTATAAAGAAATTAAATGAAAATCAATTGCAGAAAATTTTAGGGTTTGAAAATTTAGACAGAAGGTGTTTGTGACCACGATAGATTTAACGTGCGTCAGCCACCACACACACGAAGAGTCTCTGGTTGGCGGGATCGAATTTGCAACACAAGAGACACGAATCCAACCCCAACCAACCAGGCTATCCCAGCCAGAAACACAATTATAGTCACAAAACAACTAATCCTATTTCTTATATTTGTTATTGCATTTTTGAATTATCCGTTTACATGCTTATGAAAATACAGGTTAGTAGATAATCAATCCCTTGACGCATTTGCTTCCAAAAGTAAGTCTTCACTTCAAATATCAAATCTGTACACCGAATTTTATGCAATTAGTTTTTTTCATTTTGGATTATCCAATTAAAATATACTCAAACAGTCGGGATGATAGATTTTATCTGAATAGATTTCGTACACAATTTGATACAAATTTAGAGCAAAGATTAAGTACCAAATTTCATATGTGTAACTCAAAGCGTTTTTGAATTCATCAGTGTAATTCAAAGAGTTTTTGAATTCATCAGTGTGACTCAAAGTGTCTTTGAATTCATCAGTGTCACTCAAAATGTTTTTGAATTTATCAGTGTCACTCAGAGCGTTTTTGAATTCATCAGAGTAAATCAAAGCGTTTTTGAATTCATCAGTGTCACTCAAAACGTTTTTGAATTCATCAGTGTAACTCAAAGCGTTTTTGAATTCATCTGTGTCACTCAATGCTTTTTTGAATTCATCTGTGCCACTCAAAGCGTTTTTGAATCCATCAGTGTAACTCAAAGCGTTTTTGAATTCATCAGTGTAACTCAAAGCGTTTTTGAATCCATCAGTGTCACTCAAAGCATTTACATACAGACATAAAATACCAAAAAAAAAAAATGTTTTTTTTTTGTATTCCGGGAAGCGTCGAATGAAGAGATTTGTCAAAATCTCGAGCAATACTTCTTTTTAATATTAAATTAACTATTAATTAATAATAATAAATTATATAATAATAATAATAATAATTAATTTAACAAAAAATGAAATGTGCTTTTTATTGTAAACATACATAAAAGTATATTTGAACATTTAATAAAATTAAAAGACTGTAAATTGTAAGGAAATAAAACTGAAAAGCCACTTCCTTTTTTATTTTAAAGTAGAGTAAAAATAATTTTTATACATTAATAACATGATGCGAAGAAGCTAAGGAGAAAAAAGACGCCAATACTTCCATAATTTTGAAATAAATTTTGATTCCTTTCTTATTAATAAACAACTACCCAAAAAGAAAATATATGCGTCCAACGATCTGTTTTGTAGAGCTTTTTGAATGATAAAAGTAATATGAATGACGAATGGTTTTAAAATCATTCTTCGCATGAGGAGGCATCAAGTAATTTTAAGATAGCATCCATATTTTAAGCATTATTATGTTGTAAAAATGGTCGACGTAAGGGTTAAAAATCACTCAACTACTCTTAACTTGGAAGCAGTAACATCAGTCGGACAATTTTCAGTATAAAATTTGCCATTACGATGAAGCGCTTTCTAACTTTAATTCTAAAAGTGTTATAGGGTGATGAAAACCCTATCCCCACCCTCTCTTTACTGAATGTCCTATTTACATCTCTGTATCATATCCAACGTCATTTCAAACATAACTTTAATAAAATTCTAGTTATCTTATTTATAAGATCATATAGGCAAAAACGATTTTAGGGGTCATGAACGATACCATTCTATAGAAATTTTCCCAGGCTTAGTCATAACTTAGTTCAAAACTGGGGAGTAATATTTATGACAGACTTTATTATAAGGAATAAAATATTTATGACGCTTAATTTCGAACATAATTAAGCGTCATTACGTTAAGTATTTTATGTAAAGCGTAAGTACAGTAAGCGCCGTATTAACCTGTAGCTGTCATGTCTGTCATCATACGGGTTTCGAAATACTGCTTCTCAAAATTATAAACTGACATTAAACATTCAAATACGATGTAATTCTATATAATTATCACATAAAACGCCACCGATATTCAAAGGAATGTTAATTGAAACAGTAAGATAGAATAAAATATTAACTGAACAGTAACATAGGATATAGGGGTAATGTCATTTAATTAAATAATCACAACGAAAGAGGAGAGAAAAAGAAGTAAAATAGCTCAAGGGTTTAAACATTAGCTTTAATGCTTTTGAAAAAATAATCAGATAGGAAAAATTTACATCAAGTTATATTATATGACTAATAATAGTGCAAATATGCTTTCATGAGGCTTGGAGGGATGAGAGGACGGATTAGAAATGCTTTTTACAAATAAAGATGAAGTGAATTAACTTTAATTTTGTTTGAATCAATAAATATTTACTAAGCGATATCTTCTAATAAAAAACTTAACAATTTTTACATAAATTATATAAAATTTATTATATATGGGTGAAGTAATATAAAATTTATTACATATGGGTGAAGTAATATAAAATTTATTACATGTGTAGAATAAATATGGGCGTACTTAAGTAATACATTTCAGGGGAACTTATTTGCTGCACAAGCCATCTCTTTCTATAGAGAACGCTATCCACCCCCGATGAGTGATGTTGATTTGCTGGGGGTAAAAGGAGGGACAAAACTAGGGCCCGACTTAGCCTAGTTGGGGCCCGGGACAAAAACTTCTTTGGGGCCTCCCTCTGCTTTAATTCTTTAGTAATGAAGAACATTCATTAAAAAAAGAAAACGCAAAATAAAATTTTTATTCGATTTGGGGGCCCCTACTTATGTGGGGGCCGGGGGCAGCTGCCCCGTATGCCCCTGCCTTAGTCAGGCCCCGGAAAAAAATCAAATAATTTAATATTTGATATGATTTAATATTGTTGAAAGCGAAAACATTGGAAAGTTTTTTTCTTATAAAAGGGGCGGTTATCCAGAAAAATTGGAGAACCTCAAGTATAAACCAAAGACAAAGTATATGACGACACTGAAAAAAAAGAACATGCATTCAACTTATCAATCTCCTTTCAAAGTATAATTTTATTATTTCTTATATAAAGTGCATTATTATTATTTTTTAAGCTTTTGGAATGAATATTAAAATCCTATCATTTTAACGTATTAAATATCAAAGTCCTATCGTTTTAACACTCGCTCTAAATAAATTCAATTACTCACTATTTCGTCGACTATAAGGTAATACTTTTTTTTTTCTTTTCCAAAATTACTGCCAGCCATTATGTTACCACAGAACTAAGCCTTATAAACAGGAATTATTGTGACTTACAGCTATGCTCATCAATTATCCAATTTTTTGCAAAAGTATATAACGGTCAACTAAAGTTATCTAAACTTTTGGTAAAAGACAATCAATCTTTTCCTAACATTTCTTTTTAGTATTTTTAAATTTCCAGGTGCAATGTTATATTGTGTTAAAATTACTATTCCTCTAATTTCTTAGCAAAGAAATACTGTTAACGAAAACCGCCGGTTGATTTGAAAAGCGACTATAAATAGAATTTTCGCATAGGGAAACAATCAAAGAGAGCGTTTATAAGAAGGAATCGAGCGGACGTTTCAATTACGCCAGGAATGTGTCACAATGTCTTCCTTAAGAGAAAGACAGCTGCTACCGAAACTGTCCAAACACCAGGTGAGACTCTTCGCCGGGGAAAAAGAACAAACAATGCTCAAGCTTGGCAGGAAAAATAGCTTTCCAGGAGTGAATATTTCACAACGGAAACTCCTTATAGAGAGAGACACTCAAATAGAAAAGGCTACGTTTGTTTACGAAAAAGGCGTCTGCGCTGTCTATAAATAGTCAACAGAGGTTGTAAACAGACACTGGAGGTTAGTATGCGGGGAAATTGTGGGGAGATAAGCTCTCTCATATACAAAGAAAAAAAATATTTCAACGGCCTTCTTTATTTTTGGGGATTTAACAAATCAACACTTCTTAACACAGTAGATCGGGATTCCAATAACGGAATCCAACAAATTGAAAATAATAATTTGGAAACAATCACAGTACATTTTTTGCCATGTATTTAACACGAAAAATACAAAAACAACATAACAGAAAGCCTCTGTGTCAGAAAGCCGGCCGTGAATTCCTACTTAGGCCAATGAAGATTTTTTTATTTTAATTAGTTTTAATTGAATTATTATTAAATAATTTATCAAAAATTATTGATCTTCGAAAGAATTGAACTCGCATTCTTCACCTTCATATGAAAAACACTGAAATCCTTATATTTTACCGATTGAACTACTGCCTTTTGATATCAATCTTCACTACAAGTGGCTAAAACTCTATTTAAAGTATTGAAAATTAATTTAATTTAATTAATGAATTGATATTTGAAAAAAAAACTGTATTAACATCAAGTATCATCCACTACAAATTTTAAAAAAATGCATTTGAACAAGAGCGGAAGAATAAAAGGTAATTTATTACCGACTGAAAATTTGAACAAGATATATATAAATAGGGAGAGTGTGAACTAATAGTAGGAATAACGGCTACGATGTGTTACAACTGTGCTGGTTTTCATCATGCAGCGAGAAACTGCAGATTAACCCCTAAATGTATCAAGTGTGGAGGAGCCCATAGCACGAGAGATTGTGATAACAAAGAAAAAATCCAAAATCCCATTTGTGTAAACTGCCAAGAGATCGGGCACACTGCAGCGTGGAAAGGCTGTAAAAAATTTCCCAAACTCAACTACAGACATGGAAGGCCAACTTATGCTGAAATCGCCCAAAGAAATAACTTCAACAAACCGGAAAGACCCTACTCACAGCCCAAGAAACCTGAACCTGCACCCACTTTAGACAATAACAATGATCTTCCCAGCATCCTAGAAACCTTAACAATATTAAGAGAACTCAGAGAAATCCTCCAAGAATTCCCGAAACTACTTGAAGCTGCCAAACTTGCGAAGAAAACCCAAAATAAAGAAGAGAAAAAACTCATAATCCTCAATGCGCTTATTGACTAAGTTCCTACTTTCTCAACCGGCAAGTAACTCGTTCCTGATTCGCCCAGCGAAAACAACTCCTAATCCACTGCTCCCACCCAGTTTTGCATCATCATCATCACCCAAGATTCAAACACCAACTCTCCCCAGCCGCCGCCCCTACTGGTCCCTGATTGGCCACGACAGCCTTCCTCCTCTCCTTCACCCCCTGTCTTGTCATCGTCGACTTGTTCATGTACTGTCTTCGTCATTTCATCAGAAGACTCTCCCACACTATCATATCTCGCAACAGTTCAAGACATTTTACGCTGCAATGTTTCTATCCAGCAACTATTCATGCTTGGAGGTAGCTCGGCAACGGGCAGGTACTCCATTAATCTTCTTCTATGTATATAATAGTAGGAATTGAAAAACAAAAATCTGACTATTTGTTGAATTACTTCTTTTTATTTTCTCATGTACGAAATATAATAAGAAAAATTTTATCTGCCAAAAAATCCGAACAAGACTTAGACAAAAATCCATATTTCAGAGCCCACTTTATAAAAACATTTATAGATATATCTGTTAGAAAAAGCAGGCGATTCAAATTATATACATGAAATTTAGTAACCAAAATTTCTAGATTTCTACCAAACTTTCAACGAAATCTATTCATATAAAAAATTATTTCAATAAATCTGTATGAGAAAACAGCTGATTCAAACTAGATACATGAAATTTGGAATTTCTTTAACAATAATAAAATGTCTACGGATTTTTGTTGACGCCTAAAAACCTCATCTCAAAAGCAACATAATGTTCTGACATGATAATAAAAGCTAGTACTAAAAAAAATATATTGAATTTTGTTAAAATTGATAGTCGAGGGCAAGGCTTTCAGACAAGAGGAGGAATTTTCAGAGAACATTAAGGAATATAAGTTTTTACATCATTTACAGTAGAATGGTAGTTTAGAAGATAAGCGTATGTCTTGGAAGAATGATATGATGTTCTTTATGTCCACATTTATTACATTAGATTTATAGGCAAAATCTAAGTATTAATCTAAATTTAATGCATATATTTATAAAACTTTCCTCAATTTTAATTTTTTATTGCATTTTTTATTCAAATAAAATAAAGCAACAAATATATTTTCTTGAGATAAGTGTACCGTTGCCCATTAGATAAGTACCCAAATCACTCTACTTTAAATATATATATCACTATCTTTAAATATATATCCTAGGCTCGAAGAAAGCCTAAATTATCTTATCCTACTTTAAGATTAGATTAAAATATCATTAAAGATGTAAGATTCTTAAACATTTTTTAAATTTATGCTTCAAAATATCATGACCTGACGTCCTGACTCAGGAGTAGCACATCTTCCCTGTGATCTGGACGCCATGGGTTCAAATCCCGGTTTGAGCATGGTTGTTCTCTGAGTTCTATCTGTGAGGTGTGTTAAAGAGTCTTCTTCCACACTGAAAAGAGGGGTTGGGCCAGTGAGTGTATTCGTATCACCCTCATATGAGCGGTTGCACAGGGGCCTTTATCCTCAGAAGTTGCAGCACAAACTCGGCTTAAATCATTGACTTCGACAGCGGGTTTATCTATGACAAGTGCCATAAGTAACAACAACCAGATTTAACGCGCAGAAGACTGTTCTTTCTCCATTCTACCTGTGAGATGTGTGAATGCGCCACTCCTGTAAAACGAAGCTGCACAAGTGAATGTGATGCGTAAGTAGCTAAAACGTATTCTTAGCCCTAGATGGCGCTGTTTGAAAACAAGAGACTCACACACGGCTTAAAATCGCTGACTTCATCCGCGAGCTTCTCCATGGCAAGTGCCATTAGAAATAACTACATATATGATGAAATTTTATTTACTCTTATACTTTTTTTCTCATAAAATTTTATAGGATTAATTTCATTTAGAGACTTAGAGGGCCTGACTAAGGCAGGGGCATACGGGGTAGTTGCCCCAACATAAAAGAAGTTTTTACCCCGGCCCCAACTGGGCTAAGTCGAACCCTGTAAACAACATATTATTGCAAAAAAGAAAGTAAAAATGCTGATCATTTTTTATAATTAAGTTTTGTTATCTTAATATATACCGATTATATTAGATGACGTATCAAAACATCTATCTATCCTTGGTGTAGGATAGATAGATGTTATTCAGATAGATCATTATTCAATCGAACAACTGGTAAGAGAAACAGCTGTTCGGTGTCAACCAGCGCATGCATGAGATCCTTCCCCCATCAAAAAGCATCACCCTCCCCCTCTGGATTCCATCCTTTTGTTTCAACCTCGTGTTGACAGCTTTCGGAGGGGGAAGGAGGTAAGAGGGCGGAGGGGAATGATGATGGAGAGTTGGAAGCAATTAGTGCAGGAAACCCTTTTGGGACTTAGCGGGCTAGAAGAGTCTGTGCTTAGGGATTATCCAACCCCCTAGAAATATAACATGGGTTTATTTGGGGAAGCAATTCCCAAAGGATAGATCTAGATAAAAGCTTCCTCTAATTTGTAGTACAGAAAACATTGTTTTAGTCACAGATTTTAAATGCAATTATGGCGATGTAAATAATGAAGCATCTATTTAATTGTAGTAAGTTGCTAGAGGGGATTCTATGAAGCACATAAACCATACAAAAGACTCTTTTAACAATTTTATGAAATTTAAATATAAATGCAATAATATCAGTAATTTATTAAAGTTTACATTGATGAGAGATTGCATCAAATACGAAGGTATTTCCAAGCTAAGATGAGTAAATTTTTACAGTTTATTAAATACTGTCTAATATTGGACAATTTTATTAAAACTAACAAATTGTCCTGTGCGCTGACTATTATCAGTTTTAATATTGATCATGGAAAAGCAATATCTATTGCTTCCAAATTTCCACCCAGTTTCTTAAAATTTCTACAAAGCTCTACTTCATTTTATCCACTCCCCCCCCCCCCAAAAAAAAAACAGCCTTAATGGTCTTATTTTTCATTTTCTACTATTAACTCACACTCTCCCTATATGTATATACATCTTGTTCAAATTTTCAATTCTTAATAAAATATTTTCTATTCATCCAAATCATGTTCAAGCAATTTTTTAAAAACTTGTAGTAGATGACATTTGACGTTAATACAGTTTTTTTAAAATATTTATTCATTAGTTTTAATTAATTAATTAAAATCTTTTTCGCCTTTATAATAGTTTTTTATAGTATAGTACTTGCAATTGTTAGATCGGGATATCCTGGTTGGTTGGACGTTGGATCCGCATCCCTTGTGCTGTGAGTTCGAATCTGGTCCCAAAGTTCTCCATGTCGTGAGTTATATCACTGGGGGTACTGAGTCGAAGGGGATCGTTATTATCAGGGGTCCGTAAACTCAAAAGCTACAGCACCCCTCCCTCCATTGTAAAATCGAACACGAGAACAAAATTTGTAAAGATTTAATAAAAAGTAACTAAGTTGAAAGTTTTCCTAATGTTGAAAGTAGGAATTGGTTTTTTTTTTAAATGTTTTTTATATTACTGGTTTTCTTAAGATTTCTTTGCTGAAAACCTAAATGTATATAAACGTGAGAAATAAAGCAAAGAAATTAAGAATGTTCATTGATGATAAATAATAATGAATTTAAAAGAAATTTTTCGAGACATGATGTTTTTCTTAAAATTTTTTTGAACTAGTATATTTTGGTATACCTTATAAATTACCAGTTTTTTCAATAACTCGAAACTTTGTAACAACAATGTGAGAAATAAAACAGCTATAAGAGAATGTTTCCGACTTAACAAAATAATGATGATTGGCAACTTCAGTGTTAATGTAAAATAATAATTCTTTCTCTCTTACTTTCTCTTTTTGCTCTTTTTTTACCCTTCTTGTTTTGTCACTTCAATGCTTTAGATAAGGGGAAGAGGCACAGAAACAATTTAGAAATAATATTCTTACATTGTTTCAAAATAATATGAGGAAAAAAAAAACTCTAGTCAGATTCGTTTGCCAATTCGTTTATTTCCTTCTATATTTAAAATATTGTTTAAAAAATTGAAAACGTTGATAAAAAATTGTATAAAATTATTTTTAAACAAATAATGTAAAAGACAATTTTTTAAAAATGAATTCTTACTTTAAATATTAGAAAAAATAAATTTAGGAAATTAGAATACTTTTTATTTTAGTTACTTTTTATTAAATAATTTACAATTTTTGTTCTCGTGTTCCACTTTACTACGATAGGAGGAGGGCAGTAGTTTCTGTATTTATGGAACCCTGATAATAATGATTCCCTTTGACTCAGTAACCCCAGTAGTATAACTTACAAAATGGTAACCTTTGCGATCATGTTTGAACTCGCAGCACAAGGAATGCGGATCCAACACCCTACCAACCAGGCTATCCCAACCTAACAAATACAGCAACTATAAAGATCTATTATAAAGGCGAAAAAGTTAGTTTTTAATTAATTAATAAAAATCTAATGATTTAATATTTTTAAAAAACTGTATTAACGTCAAATGTCATCACTACAAGTTTAAAAAAATTATATATATATATAT
>JAOUZG010030082.1:8278696-8293245 GCA_026289955.1 Argiope argentata
CGGAGTGAATTTTCAGCAAGAACGAGCTTCAGTGAAAGCGAAATTAGATCACATAATCACTACACAAAGGGTTATGTTACGTTCATTCTCCATTCATTCCACAAGTTTAGAGAGAGAGTGAATGCTCTGGACCGCAAAATTGCGAACCGGATAATTTCCCCTCCGGGTTCATGATCTTTTGATACTTATCTCTTAAGTCACATCAATGACTGCAAATAAATTGTGAGGAAAGTGGCCAAGGATTATTTCTAAAAGGGAATTCTCGATGCCAAAGAAGAAAGCACAATTTAATAAAATGTAAGGAAATTAATATTCAATTTCAACTAAACAATTTTTGTTATTAAATATCAACACAAATTATAAATAGTTTATTTTTAAATCTTATTAAGTATCTAAATTTTTAAAAAATAAAGAAAATGCATTCATTTGATTAAATAAAATTAAAGGACATTCGAATCAAGTTTCATTTCTAAAAGGAAATTTTCGATGCCAAAGAAGAATTATTTAACATTTTAAAGCACAATTTAATAAAATGTAAGGAAATTAATATTCACTTTCAACTGATAAAGACCGATTTTGGTTATTAAATATAACCACAAATTATAAATAGTTTATTTTTACATCTAAGTAAAAATCTAAATTTCAAAAATAAATAAATAATAAAGAAAATGTATTCCTTTGATTAAATAAAATTAAAGGACATTCGAATCGAGATTTATTTCTAAAAAGGAATTCTTGATGCCAAAAGAAGAATTATTTAATACTTTAAAACACAATTTAGTAAAATGTAAGGAAATTAATATTCAATTTCAACTAAAGACCGATCTTTGTTATTAAATATAACCACAAGTTATAAATAGTTTATTTTTAAATCTAAGTAAGCACCTTAACCTTTAAAAAGTTAAAGAAAATGTATTCATTTAATTAAATAAAATTAAAGGACATTCGAATCGAGTTTTATTTCTAAAAGGGAAATCTTGCGGCCAAAGAAGAATTATTTAATATTTTAAAGCACGATTTAATAAAATATAAGAACATTAATATTCAATTTCAACTAAAGACCGATTTTTTAAATTAAATATAACCACGAATTATAAATAATTTTTTTTTAAATCTAAGTAAGTAACTAATTTTTTAAAAAAATTAAAGAAATTGTACTTATTTAATTAAATGAAATTAAAGGACATTCGACTCGATTTTTTTTTCTAAAAGGGAAATCTTGATGCCAAAGAAGAATTACTTAATATTTTAAAGCACGATTTAATAAAATATAAGAACATTAATATTCAATTTCAACTAAAGACCGATTTTTTTAATTAAATATAACCACAAATTATAAATAGTTTATTTTTAAATCAAAGTAAATATCTGAATTAAAAAAAATAAAGAAAATGTATTTATTTGATTAAATAAAATTAAAGGACATTCGAATCGAATTCGAGTTTGATAATGTAATAGATTTGAATTGCTTATCTCTATTTTATTATTAAAATTCCTGTTACATTACATACGCTTAGACTAATTGGAATCAAAAACACATTCATGATTATCATAGCGGAGGAATGTAAATCTTTTCATTAAAACAACGAAAAACATAGTTACAAAGTGTACTTAAAGCTTATTAAATGAGATAAAAATTATGTATAAACGAAATTGTTACCATTGAAGTTATTATTCGAATTTTAAAGAGGCGTAGACTAAAGCTTTGAATTTCAATGCCTTGTAAAATTAGTGAGAACAAAATTAAGATTGATTATTTTTTAATTAAAAATTTAACTAAATATATTTTTTGAAACTCTCTATAGTAAAATAATAATAAAAATTATAACAAAATTGCAATCGTAGCGATAATATGTAATTATGTAGAATTTTTTATGTTATTTTTCATGCAAAAGTAAAAATGAAAAGAAATTTGATTAATTTTTAATTAATAATATAATTAAAATTTTGAAAAAATCAACTTAGAAAGTAATTACAGCTGTAGAAATATTTACGACCCAATGGATTAATCTAGCTCAAAGTTTTAACACTTTGATACTAGAAGAATGGCTGAGCTAATAAATTTCTTATATCTCTGGGTTACCTTGTGGAACATAATCTTGTATGATATATGAAGAAATGTATAAATGATATAAAAAGAAATATTATTCAAAATAGATTTTTTAAAAAAAGATTGAATTAAAATAGATTTTGTATAACGTAATATGGCAGAAAAAGTAAATGTACAGATTAATTTTGATATTTTTTAAAATTAAAAACAAAATATTTTTCCGTATCGATGTAAATTGTTTCTTAGTTATAGAAATTAATAAAAAAGAACTATGATTAAAAAATTTCTAAATATTTAATTCATAAATCCAAAAAACTTAATTTACGATATATATTTTTTTTTCATTCGAAAATTATTTCATTCAATTCTATGTAAATTAATTTTTATTTTGCTGAAGTTGCTACTTAAGCAATAAGTGACTTTGTATGCTTTAAAAACCTAATAATTAGTGACTCTTAATGCTAAGCTTTATGTTATTATTCTTCCAAATTTTATCTTTTAATATTGCTTATCTTAAGAATGCGAACATACTGTTTTGCTGTTTGAACATACTGCATTCCATTGTTAGTATTATAAATGAATTCAAAATTATTAAGGTATGCAAAATATATTTCTAATAGAATACTGTAAATTTTCGGTAATAAGGTGATAATGTAGTTTCTAGAGTCATATTTAAGGTACATTTTCGTGTGATCGGATAGAGTCATATTCAAGATACATTTTCGTTGATCAGATACCTTCATGTGTTCGTCTTTACGGTAAATTATTAATTCCATAGGATATTAACGATGTTTATAAAATTTTCAAATATTACGCAATCAGATTCAATAATGGATACATTTTCTAAGCTTATAGTCATTCTCAATTAAAAAATAAAATAAATAATACTAAGCATTTTTTAATAGAAAATATAACCAAAAAAGAACAATTCTAAAACCGCATTCAGAGCTTCTAGATCATGCTTAGAAAATAAATTTTAAATAAAATATTTCCGCCACAAATCTGGAAGAGTTGATCTCAGTTTCCCAAGTTTTTACTAAACAATCCAATTTATTTCCCAAGTTTTGAATAAAAAGCCATGATGTAACGGAACTGTGGCAACGTCACCTAGAGGAAACATCAGCGCCACCTAGATCAGACTATCCACCTACACCATCACAGTCAGTCGACCTCCAGACAACATAGAGAGAGCGTCTCGATTGAGGACTGTCTTTTGTTTTTCGTAAATGTCTTAATTGTTTTCGTTATGTTGTCCCTTATGTTATATAACTGTTTGTGTATGTGTTTATGTTTAGTGAATGTCTACAAATAAATAATGTTAAAAGCTAGCCGTGGTAGTTATTGAAGACAAACGGTTATAATATGATAATTTTAATTTATCAAAATTCTTCTAAATCATTATTTTGTGTTGAGAATAATAAAATGGCGATAACAGCAAGACCAACTGGATTTTTTCAAAAATGCAGTTATATCATACGCACGCACGCACGCACACGCATGCACACACACACACACACACGAATCAAATTTCAAAAAATTCTTTAGAAAATTATAGAACAAGATAGCGTAAAATTATATGGAAAATTCCAGAACACAAACACTGGTTCAAATCACACAACTCTGTTCCAGTTTCTTTAAAAATAATTTAAAAAAAAAAAGAAAGAAAGAAAGAGAAAAAGAAACAGATGTTCTATGGTCACCGAATCCATCGAAGACTGTTGTAATCACATAACTTTGTGAAACGTAAGGAAGCAAAAGAAAAAGGAAAAGAAAAAAACGTACTATGCCTTTTGGTGAGCATTGTCTATACTATACAGAAAAGAACGAAGAGGGGGGGGGAGACGAACCCATCCGCACGGTGTAATGACTCATTAACTGCATTCGATTTCACTTCCACTGCCATCAAAGGAATGAAAAAAAGGGTAAAAAAAATCGAACATAAACAACCGGCAAACGATCCAACAGCCGGCAAAGAACAAAGCGACGACTGCTATTGGCTACAAGCAGGGACTGCGGAAAAAAATGCGAGCGGGTCGGTACCAGAAGTAAACACTGGATAGGCTGGTTAACATATTCCACACGGTTTGGAAATGACGTCAAAGCGAAAAAAAAAATACTAACGATTTTTAAAACATTTTATCATTATAACTCTCAGGTAAAGAAAATATTTCAAGTTATTATTTGCATATGAATAGTTCACTAAAGTTTGTATACAAATATGGCGAAACTCAAAATCAAAATTTACCGTGATCATCAAGTAAACAAGATAAACTTATTTTATTTAGTTATGATTAAATAATTATACAAAATAGCATTTTCTATAATGATTTATAAAAGGAAACTTTTTAAACTGTTTAAATAACCTCATTTAATGCATTTGGGGGGGGGGGGTCATTTTATTTCTAATTTTTTTTTCTTATTTCTTCTCTATTTTCCTTACTTTTTTAAAGAACATGATTCTAATAATTCTTTTAATTATTATTTTGAGTTCGCTTTGTTGTAACGACATCATTTTTTTAACAAGTTTTTCTTTAAACTGATTTAAATCGACATTTTAAATTAGGTTGGTTAATAGATATTTAAATGCGCCATAGGAGACATAATTGTAAAAAAACAAAAAAAAAACTTCTTTGTTTTAGTAAGTTTTATTTCATCAAATAATTTAAGCATTATTACCCCTTGCAAAATTCCTGCAACTCCCCACTACATTTTGGTTTATTTTAAATTTATTTAAAAATTTAATTAACTGCATTTGACTAAATTTAATTTAATTAAACTAAAAGTTGACTGCGTTCTTGAAGAATAGAAGCTTGCTAGAATCGATCCGGTCGTTTAGGAATAGACTTACATACATTGATATTTTATAACCATATCAGAACATGATGTTGTTTTTGGGATGAGGTTTACTGGCGTCAACAAAAATCCGTAGGCGAAAAATAAAAATTTTATTATCTGCACTAGCATCTCAAAAAATAGGCTTTTAATAAAGTTTTGCCATTGCATTTACAAAAGCTCTCATTAAAAAAATAAGTTAATGACTACAGCAAACAAAACTTAGAAAAATGTCCTTTTGAGCGCGGGATTATATGAAATGTAATAAATAGAAAACGTGATATTTTTTTAAACAATAAAGGCGAGACAAAGTTTTTTTGGATTGTTCGCTCATTCCATGAAAGCATTAAAATGAATAAAAATATAATTCGACTCGCACGAGCATGTGGTGCTTGGCCATTCAAGAAATGATGTTCTGACATGATACATTGAAATATGCTTAGCAGATTTCTTTGTAATCTTTATTTATATTAAAATATTTAAACCACCGAAAAAAATTGGGAGTAATCGAAAATCATTTTAAACCTCTATTCTAACATCTCTGGAAACGAAGAAAGTACTGCATTCAGAACAGCAATTTTCTTCTCGCACAAACAACGGAGTGGTAAGTGCTTTTGTCACTGCACTTGAGCAGCGGCAAGAATCGGCATGAATCTTAAAACAACATCTTGCTTTCACAAACTATGGAGCAGAACGGATGCGCTTTTTTTCCCATACACTATTTTTTGCAAACAAATCAATAGTTTTTGAAAGCTTTCTTTATACAAACGGCATTGACGAATTCGCATTGTAAGATTCCTCTTTTAGCATTCGAATCAATTTAATTTCACAATACGAATAATTTTTTAAATTGTTCTGCTTTATTCTAATACATATTATATTCAGAATTTTTATCTTTTACAAACTTATTTATTCGGTCACCAGAAAAATAAACTTCTTTAATCGCTTTACTTGAGGTCCTATTCCCACCAAGCGTCTCTAGGCTACTGTTTTGTGTATCTAATCGAAAATCCACCGAATAGAGGTGTAATATTTTTTTTGTTTCGTTTCTCCTGAATGCTGAATATGGTAAAAGAAATAAATACCATTAGACAGTTGATAGATTTCGATATATCGTGTAAAATTTAAAAAAAGGATTGACTATATTTATTGAAAAAAGAAATGGGTATATTTATCCTTTTTTTTTCTTTCTTTTTGCAGCATTTCTTTTGAATATTGATTATTCTATAAGAAATACCATTAGATAGTTGATAAATTTCGGTATCGAATGTAAAATTTAAAGAAGAAGGATTGACTATATTTATTGAAGAAATGATGGATTATATTTACTTTATTTTTTGTAGCGTTTCTCGTGAATGTTGGATATTCTAAAAGATATACCCTTAGATGTTGACGGTTTCAATATTGAATGCAAATTTTTTTAAAAAAAAGTATTGACTATATTTATTGAAGAAAAGATTAATTAGATTTATTCTTTATTATTTCTTTTTCTTTTTTTGCAGCGTTTCTCCTGAATACTGATTATTCTAATAGAAATACCATTAGATAGTGAATGGATTTCGATATCGATTGTAAAAATTTTTTTAAAAAAAGGATTGACTACATTTATTGAAGAAAAGATTAATTAAATTTATTCTTTATTCTTTTTTCTTTCTTTTTTTGCATTGTTTGTCCTGAATACTAATTAACCTAAAAGAAATACCATTAGATAGTAGATGGATTTTGGTATCGAATATTCTTTATTATTATTATTATTTTGTTTTTTTTTTTCAACGTTTCTCCTGAATACTGAATATTCTAAAAGGAATACCATTAGATAGTAGATGGATTTCGTTGTCGAATGCAAAAAAGAAAAAGAAAAAAGGATTGACTACATTTATTGAAGAAATGACAAAATAGATTCATTCTTCATTCTTTCTGTTTTTGCAACGCTTGTCCTGGATACTAATTATTGTAAAAGAAATACCATTAAATAGTAGATGGATTTTGATATCAAATATTCTTTATTCTTTTTTTTTTTTGCTACGTTTCTCCTGAATACTGATTATTCTAAAAGAAATATCATTAGATAGTAGATAAATTTCGATATCGAATGTAAAATTAAAAAAAAAAAGAATTGACTATATTTATTGAAGAAATGACTAAATGGATTCATTCTTTATTCTTCCTTTTTTTTTGCAACGTTTGTCCTGGATACTAATTATTGTAAAAGAAATACCATTAAATAGTAGATGGATTTTGTTCTCAAATATTCTATATTATTATTATTATTATTATTTTCAACGTTTCTCCTGAATACTGATAATTCTAAAAAAATACCATTAGATAGCAGATGGATTTCTATATCGAAGTAAAATTTAAAAAGAAATGATTGACTATATTTATTGAAGAAATGATTAATTAGATTTTTTTTGCAGAGTTTCTCCTGAATACTGGATATTCTAAAAGAAATACCATTAGATATCAGAAGGATTTCGATATCGAATGTAAAATTTAAAAAAAGATTGACTATATTTATTGAAGAAATGATAAATTAGATTTTTTTTTTGCAGCGTTTCTCCTGAATACTGATTATTCTAAAAGAAATACCATTAGATAGTAGACGTATTTCGATATCGAGAATAAAATTAAATAAAAGATTGGCTTTATTTATTAAAGGAATGATTAAGTAAATTTATTCTATTTTTTTAGCAGTTACAGGTAATGCAGTGCCTGATGCAGGAATCTTCTCTGAACAAACAACAATCACCTCGGCACGTGATTATTAAAAAAAAATTCAATCAATACATTTGATAACAATGAAACAAATAGAAAAATCTTCACGCAATATAACATAGAAAATCAAAGTCCATACTTATAAACTACGCACAGTGACAATATCTATTTAATTAATCTACATTCTGCAAGCACGGTAGCAGAATGCTAATAACAACATCCTGCACCCCATTTTAAGAAAGTTAATGAATCATGATGAAATATGGTTCCTTCATAAGTATTCGGCTTATACCACACAGCTACTTATGATTCCACGCGGCCGTACACAACAGGAAAATGCAGTGATCCATTTTATACCCTCCTAATGGCCGTTTTTCTTATCTTGGGTCCTAGTACAACCGAGGTTTCGTAACATGTTGCCAAAGGATAAGCTGTAATTGTCCCAAGCAGAATATTCGGCAAATACGACCTTCACTGAGAGAAATTTTGCAGATAATAACATTCTTTTATCACATCAGGAATAATATCCTTAGATTTTTTTGTATAAAATTACTGAAACTTTGTATAAAATTACTAAAATTTTATCTTTATCTAAGCTTTTATTTAAAAAAAATAATTTGTCTGCCATTATTTCATTTACATATAAAAAAAAACATCGAGCAAAATAAAGATAGCTATTTAAAAACCAGTATAAATTGAGAAATCTCAATCTATTTGTGAATGTGTGAGCGTGTAATAAATTTCTGTTGACAGCATTCATAAAATCATTTCGTGCTAACTTAAAAGTACAGTACACTTCCGAATATCCAGTTCTCGACTATCCGGCCTAGTTTTCTTTTATCGTAATTAAATTCTCTTCAGAATTCTCTACAATTTACGCTCCATTTTTGTTTATGTTTCCTGTATTTAAGTTAGGTATTACAGAACCACTTAACTGTTTTATTTTCGTTACTATCTACTAAGATGTCACCTTCTATTTTGGGAATATTTTTTTATTTGGATTCAAATGGAAATCCATCAAATACTGGACTTATTTATGTATTTGAAGTAATTTTAATATTGAATGGTTAATTTTTTGCTTACGATCATCGAAATTCAATAAAACAATGCACTTACAACACTAGGGCAAAACAGTTAAGAGATTAGCATGTTAACAGTTTATATCCTTTAAATTATTTTTTATCTAATATATTCTTAAAACGCGAAGTTATATAAACAAATGTAAATTAAAAGTTCAAAGGCTTCTTTTTAACTCGACACGTTACTGGCAGCTGCTTTGATGATACACCCGGCTACGGTCACGTTCACATTATACGTGCTTTGAGATAGTTTGATTAGTATAGTTATATAAGCATCTTGCTTTAAAAGCAACATTAGGATTCTTTTAGGACGAAGCTAGAAATTTTAAACTGCAGTTAGATGACCAGGATGGCATCTCAGCCGGCACTGTCTCCCTCTCCAAACTTACACCCCACTTTTTTTTTTTTTTTTGTATTAGTGCAAAAAAAAAAAACCCCTTGTCTTTAGGATCGAAAACACATTTTAAAAATTTGGTGACAATATTACATTATCGTGAAAGCTTGAAATAAAAAAGGGGAGGGGGATAAAAATTTTTTTGAAAGGGCGTTATTATTATTATTATTATTATTGAGATTTTGGTTTGGCAATACGGTGAAAAGTTAACTTAAAGTTCAAAAATAGATTTAAAAAAATTCATTTAAAAACTATCCAACATATCGAAACGATTATCACGTAAATATAGAGGATTCGATTGAAAAGTAAAAGATTTGTAAGAAGTTTCCACAGTACAGAATAAGCACTTATCTCAACAAAGTAAATATTCTTGAATGGAACAAAGAAAGTTATGACAATGTAAAATGTGGAGTGTAGATTACAGATTTATTACAATCGATGAAGAGCTATCATGAAGTATTTTACATCTACGGATAAGTGATCAATGTTCCTATCTTCAAGAGACAAATAATATATCGTCAGTTTATATGACGGCTTTGTTCATGTAAACAGGCACATATTCTTATTTGTGTTTTCAAAAATTAATGGCACGGTTACACTATTTTGCTGTTATTTTGTTATGTAAAAGGATAGATAAGTAACAATTCTATTGACTTAATTGATTCAATGAAAATGCCATGAAATGATATTCTTATAGCTTGCTATTACTATTTAAATTCTGAAAACTAACTGTGCTTATCAAACAGATAAAATTTCATTCATGAAGAAGCCAATTAAATATCAATTAATATTTCAGAAGGTCATATATACAATTAAAACTGATAACAGATAATAAAATTGATTGAATCAATTAATAAGATCAAATAAATATACTTATTATGATTCCATCAGAATGGTGTTTTTCTTCTTCTTCCTAACCACAGACAATTGCAGTCAAAACTGCTTGCGATTTATTTGATAAATAAACTTAGCAATAAATAAACTTGATTTAAATTTCAGATTCTGAAAAGCTCTTGTTAATACGAAAGTAACTTCGAAGGAAAATTTCACTAGAATGGTCAGCAAAAGAAAAAATTGAATTAAAAAATAAATATAAACATCAATATTTCTTCACTGCTTTTTATTATACGCCCATACAAAAAACAGAGAATTTATTGCAAAACAAAAAATGACTATCCCTATTTCTAAGGAACCAAATGTTTTTTCATTAAAATTATTTTGAATATATTGGAAGTAATCCAAATTATTTACAATACTGATGATTTTCAGCTATTTTTACTTTTAATTTCATTATTTCATAGCTAATAATTTTAGAAATCCGAATAAAAATAAACGATTTTTAAGCTACCTAGAATTGAAAGGAGGGATCTACACATTGAGTCCTACCTACACTTCTCTTTCTTTGGTCTTATCGGAATTAAAATTCATTTTTAATTACATCAGCAAAAATGCATTTAATGTTTTTTTTCTTTACAAACAGTTATCAGGAGTTAGGATAAGTGAGTGTGCAAACTTGACAGTTATCAGGTTAGGATAAGTGAGTGTGCAAACCTGACAGTCATCAGGTCAGGATAAGTGAGTGTGCAAACCTGACAGTCATCAGGTTGGGATATGTGAGTGTGCAAATCCGACAGTCATCAGATCAGGATATGTGAGAGTGCAAACCTGACAGTCATCAGATCAGGATATGTGAGTGTGCAAATCCGACAGTCATCAGATCAGGATATGTGAGAGAGCAAACCTGACAGTCATCAGATCAGGATATGTGAGAATGCAAACCTGACAGTCATCAGGTTAGGATATGTGAGTGTGCAAACCTGACAGTCATCAGATCAGGATATGTGAGAGTGCAAACCTAACAATTATCAGGTTAGGATATGTGAGAGTGCAAACCTGACAGTTTTTAGGTTAGGATATGTGAGTGTGCACACCTGACAGTTATCAGGTTCGAATATGGCAACGCGTATGTGGATAAACATAACATTCATTAATAATTTAAGTATCAACAAATAAAATATATAAAATTTGCAAGAAATATTTCATTAAACTTAAACTGAATGAGCATATTAAAAAAAATGTCAGTAAATATACTAATGATTCATAACGTTGTGAAAAATATCAGAGAAATATATAAATTAAAAATATATATATATTTTTAAATATATTATGAATTTTTTTTCCTCTAATGAAAATTTGGACCAAAATTTGATACATATTCACAATTTGGGGGGGAGGGCAACGATAACATGCCAAATGTCCATCTTCATCTTTAAAATTTTAATTTATCTTTTACACATACATGTAAAGAGAGAGAAATATAATTTTAAATACGCTAGTTTCACATTTGAGGAGGTTTAAAACATAGAAAATCTTCAAAATCTCGAGGGAAAAAGTGCATTTTCTTTATTTACTTCACGTAAGATAAAAATAAAATATTGTAAAGAAAAAGAAAATCAGAAAATAAATAAATAAAAGGGGACGAGAATCTGATCATTCTGTTCTATAACTAATCCGCTAGGAAAAGCCCCTCGGTTCAAGGACGATTCGCGAAACCATGATCCAAGAAAATACTTCACCTCGTTCAACTTGCTGAAAAAAAAAATTTTTTTTTTAAAGAGAGAAAGAAAGATTTTTTTTTTTCATCCTTCCATTCGTGAGCTCTTTTTTCTTCCCCTCGTCCCTACTGTATTCTTTTTCATCGCGCAGAGGCATTCCGGGCGGTTATTTGCGGTTCAACCAGGTGTTCTCTTTCGGAAACGCCCAGGAGAGCACTTCTTAATAGGATGCTAATTAAGATCGTTTCGGCGGAAAGAAATTCCATCCCACTGAAGTGCACCGATGTTCTCTGACTGTCTGAAATCAGAAGCTAAGCTTTTCGTTTGCGTCGCTCTGCGATCGACAGAAGAAAAAAACGTTCCCCCCACCCCTCTCGGGATTAGAGTTCGACGAGTGCTTTTCTGTCAAGAGGATATCAAAAAATCACAGAGTTTTAGATATCTGATGTTATGGCGGTTACTTACTATGTCAATTCGGCCAACAGAGTGGTTCCTTCGATTAGCATTTTATATATGCCGTATGGAATCGATGCAAATATCACAGGAAATAGCATTTTATAGATGCAAATATTATAGGAAATAGTATTGTATATATGCCATATGGAATAGATTCAACTATCATAGGAAATAGTATTGTATATATGCCATATAGCATGGTATATATGCCATATGGAATAGATGCAAATATCATAGGAAATGGCATTGTATATATGCCATATGGAATAGATGCAAATATCATAAGAAATGACATTGTATATATGTCATATGAAATAGATGCAAATATCATAGGAAATAGCATTGTATATATGCCATAAGGAATTGATGCAAATATCATTGTATATATGCCATAAGGAATAGATGCAAATATCATAAGAAATGGCATTGTATATATGCCGTATGGAATAGATGCAAATGTAGGAAATAGCATTGTATAACTTTATGCCATATGGAAGAGATGCAAATATCATATCATATCATAGGAAACCTGCCGCTTTTTTTCGTGTCATGTTACATTATTTTTAGGTAGTGTTTTATATTAAGTTGTTTCACGGCCATTTTACATGAAAATAACTATTTTTAGTCCGCTTCCTATAGAAATACTGATTTCGAAGTCATTTTATATAGAAATGGATATTTTTAGGTCTGCTGCATATAAACTAAAATTTCTTAGTCATGCTGTATGAAAAGTTATTTTAAGGCCTTATTGTATAAATAAAAATGAATCACCAAATATTGGCTGAGCGCAAGAGTAAAGAACGGCTCGTCCAATTTGGCTATTTTTTTTAAATATATTTTCTTTAAGACATAAGGAAGGCTCTTATAGAGAGTAAAAACAAAAACATTACGTTCCCGCCAAAGATCTTCATTTCCCCAACGCCAAATGAGTATAACTTCAGTTTGTTTTCTCCACACACTTATGAGGTTAGGCTTAACTTGTATTCGACCAATTGTTTCAAACAATTTTCTTAAATATTATAATTGATATATTTAAAATTGATATTGTTAATTAATCGATTTTTTGTATTCATTTTGAAGTATTTTTGAATCAAAACAGAATAAAGGAAAAATAAAATTTCCGATTCTATTTTGCGTTACCTCAACGTTGAAAATTCACGCATTTGCGTTGCCCAAATTGGCGTTGAAAATTCACGCATTTGCTGTGTGTTATGATTATTGATAACTGCGTTTTAATTTTAATTAAAAGTTTAAAAATATGTGTATAATACTGTTGTAGCTATCTATATCTCGATCTATAAATAAAATAGACTTGATTTGATTTTTAAAAAATACAGACTTGCTGTTTTTGCTTTATTTCAGGTACACAGTGTAAATAAATTGTTTTTCGGTTAGTTTTGTGCTTTTCTAATCGTACGAAGTCGCGTGTAAAAGCTAATATGACATAGATGTCAGTATATCGTATTGTAAGAAAACTGCCGCTTTTTTTTAAAATCTCACGTTACAGAAGAAAAACATTATTTTTGGGTAGTGTTATATATAAAGTTGTTTCTCGGTCATTTTACATGAAAATAACTATTTTTAGACCGCTGTATAGAAATACTTATTTCCCTGTCATTTTACATAGAAATAGATATTTTTAGACCTACTGCATATGAAATAAAATTCCTTAGCCTCGCTGTCTGAAAAGTTATTTCAGTGTCTTATTACAAAATAATTATTTATAGGTCTTATTTTTTTGGAAAGAGCTATTTCTAGATACATTATACTAAAACCTATTTCTAAATCATATTATTTAGAAAAAATATAGCTTAGAATTAACCAAACTATCAGATTATTCTCGTATCCCCCCTCATGATAATAATAATTACGTAATAATAATAATATATAATAATAATTCATGTTATATAGAGTCACTGTAATAAAAATGCTTCGTTTTAAAAGCTTCATTAAACATTACAAGGGGGGGGGGTGTTAATGTAATGATATTAAGAACACTAATTTAAAATGTAATAAATTCTTAAAGTTTTGTCTTAATTTAGCTCATAGTATCTTCCTGATCTATTAAGAAATCAAATAAAGTATAAAAGTAATGCGCAATTGAATGCACTTGTGCCCAATGGATGGATAATATATCACTAGAGTAAATATTCTTTTAGAGGATTCCTTCGATGAGTAATAAATCACTTATATAAAATAGATATATTCAAATAATCCTGTTTCTCTTGTCAAAGTCAAATGTATCAGAATTAATGTCTAAAATCTACACGTGTGTGACTTATAAGAATCTCATAGTATATAAGACTAGAGATAAATGTTATGGCTTTTTTTTTCCGCCATGTAAACCTACGGCTGTTGTGTGTTGCGCAGCGTACTTCTATAGCTGGAATAAAACGAAACACATACACGCACGCACGCACGCACACACACACACACACACACACACACACACACACACACACACACAC
>JAOUZG010030082.1:8310995-8323358 GCA_026289955.1 Argiope argentata
TTCATAATTTTCAAAATTTTCTAGCCTTTAAAAGTCAGTTATTTTTATAGAAACTTTCAGATAGTTTCTCATTTTTTTCTCTTATTACTTTTAATATTTGAATTATTTACATAAAATATAACAGCGATATTTTTGCTTTCATTAAAGTCAAGCAAAAGCTTATGAAGATCTCTAAGTAAATATATATTTGAAATAATTTTTTAAAAAGTCGAGCAAAATTATAAAACTGTTTACGAGCAAATACACAATGCATCGTTGTTGTGGAAAATGCTTCAGAAAACCTCGAAGAAATAACCAGTTGAGCGAAAGAGCAGATGTTTGTCAGTGATCCATTTCCACACATTATTATTGTTTTATTTATAAAATCTTCCATTACCATAATTGATAACAACTGTGATTAGGATATTTTAATATTTTATTGCCGCATTTGTAATGCTCAAATAAAGTTTTATAAGCACATTTTGCAAGAACAAATTTAGGATTTTGCAAGAAAATATTTTGAATATTGCTAGAACAATATTGAAGAATTATTTCCACTAGGAAGAATATTTTGTCTTATTTCAATACAGGAGTGACGTTTAGAAAAATAGTTTCTGAAGAACAGTAGAAAATTGCAAATGATAAATGGCTACTTTTTGGTCATAAATTAAAAATGAAATATGAACTTTTGGCGTGAATTAGGCATTTTTACTGAATCTTTCAAGTCATTTTTGGCTAGTTATTTGGCGATCAATCCCTGGCGCACATGTGTATAGTATTCGAGAATCGAATTTGTGTTTTAGACACATTTTTCTAAATTGTCTGAAATAAATATTTAACACAAAATTGCAATTGAAATAAAAAAAAAATCACATATCAGATTTTCAATATTTAAGTCGTGATTTTTTAAAATTACCGCGTTTAAATGTTTCTGAAAGTACAGATCGACACACAGTCAACACTTAGTTGTATTTGGCTCAAAATTTGGCACACTATAAATGTTAAATATGTGCATCGAATTTTATCCACCTAGTTTTCTCCGTTTTGTAATTATTACACCGTTTGTTAAATTATATTCAAACAACCAAATAGGCGGACTACCTATGAACAGGTTTTACTCAAAATCTCACAGAAATCTGCAAATATGCGGTAAAGATCTATACTAAATTTCAACCGTCTAGTTCAAAGCATTTTTGAGATATCTTTATCACAGACAATTACAATTTCCAAAAACATGATTTTTGAACTTAAGGAAGTCTAAAAATTTCTTTAAAACCTCGAGATAGATTGTTTTTGATTATTACTATACTTTTTTAATCCTACATATATGAGCAAATTAAAAAGTGCTGGTAACTAATCTTTTTTCATGAAAAATTAAAATCCTACAAACACAGAAATTTACTGCTCATTAAATCATAATTGTACAGATAGGTACCATTCTGTAAATAAAACTTTTTTAACGCATTTTTTAGGAGAGTTCTCTTTTTTGGTCATTTTGTAGATTATACGTAGAATACTTCGATTGTTGGGCCACAAAATTCTATAGATAATCCATAGTATTTTAATAGGAATGGTCTATAAACGTTTTCTCATTCAATTCCTACAATTACCTCATACTCTGCCTATCTATCTATCTATCTATCTATCTATCTATCTATCTATCTATCTATCTATCTATCTATCTATCTATCTATATATATATATATATATATATATATACGTTAACATTTTCAATCCTTAATAAATTGCTTTTTATTCATTTACTCAAGTACTCAAGTTCAAGTAAATTTTTTAAAACTTGTAGTGAATAACATTTGATGTAAATACAGTTTTTTTTCTCAAATATTAAATCATTTATTTTTTATTAATTAATGAAAAGCTAACTTTCTTCCCAACAATCTTCATTTTCCCATCGCCAAATAAGTAACGAATTCAGTTTATTTTTTCCACACGCTAATGAGTTTAAGCTTACCAAGTTTAAGGTCGATTATTTCAAACGATTCTGTTTTTTTTTTCTTAATGTTTGATGCATTTAAAACTAAATATCATTAATGAACCGATTTTTCGGATTCATTTCGAAGTACTTTCGATTTAAAATATTACAGAATAAAGAAAATTAAAAATTTCTAATCTGTATTGTGTTACCTCAACTGGTTTAGAAAATTCATGCCTTTGCGTTGCCTCAATTGGCGTAAAAAATTTAACGCCAAGATTTTCTGATTTATTTTCAATGGACACAAATTTGATTTTGTTTTGGCCAGGTATAATTTTTTGGTCAATTGTTTATATTTATAGTTATTTATTAAAAAGTTACTAAAATGATATTTTTCTTTGTTGACCTAAGTAGATATTAACTTTATATATATATATATTACTTGATTTTAATTATAGTTCAGTGGAAAGTCAATGCTCCGCTTTAAGTTATCACTTTTTTTTTTATTTTATTCTTTCAAGTTCTGACTTTATTTCTGCCGTTATTGATAGGGCAATCCTATTAAGACGAATCCAGCAAAGAAAACGCGAATAAAACCTGCCACTCTAACAAATGAATAGTTCTTGCAAAACACAGCAGGAAACCCTTCCCAACGCCACCCAGTGGGAATGGAGCTTGTTCATTTGTTTTTTCCTTTCGCGCTCATTAATAAAATTTAGATTTCTATTTCTTTTTTGTTTTGCGTTTGCCGGAAAACGAACCAGATGTTGTATTGGTAATTCTAACAAGCAACCATTTTCTGGCAAAATAGACCAATTAGGAGACATTTTATTCTTCTTTATTTTCGTTCTAATTCTAATGTAGCTACAAATTTTATCCACGAATACAAGAAACAGTGAAATCTGATAACTGTATTGATGACAAATAGCGCGCATAAAACATAATTATTCAATTAATCAAGTGTATAATTTGTGAGAAATGGCACAAGAAAACCTGATGTCCAACATGGTTATTATTTAGCAGAAAAAATGAACAACGATTTCCGAAATAAACTTTTGTTTTAAGAGACTTTTGTTTTCACTTAGGGTTTTATTATTTATGTCAATGACATATAAAATACAGGTTGTGGTTTTACACAATGGAACGAAAGATTTACTAATAAATACCAATAAAATAACCAAGCAAAAAAAAAAGAAAGAAGATTAAAATAAAATCTGTTATGCATATTTCAATGTATCACGTCAGAACACAATTTCTTGAACAGCCAAGCGCCACGTACTCAGGCAAGTTAAATTATATTTTTATTCCTTTCAATGGTTTCATTGAATTAGTCACTTTAGTATTGCAAACGATCATAAAAAAAAACTTTGTCTCGCATTGATTGTTTGCAAAAAAAATCACTTTTCATATTTATTTCATTTCTTAGAATCACGCGCTCAAAATTCATTTTTCTCGGTTTTATTTGCCCTATTCATTAACTTATTTTTTTAAATCAGAGCTTTTGTAAATGGGATGGCAACGCGTTATTAAAAGCTGGTTTTTTTTAGATGCTGTTTTTTTTTTTAGATTTTTTTTGCCTACGGATTTTTGTTGACGCCAAAAACCTCATCGCATAAATAACATCATGTTCTGAAATGATAAAAATGTGCCAGAGTTTCAGAATTAATTTCTATTTTATTTTTTCAATCGTAATGATTGCGTATAGAGAATACAAAATATTCTGTACATTTTCTTAAAATTTCGCTTTTTAGGATTTTTATTTATTTAAAATGTTATTTAAAAACAAAAGTTCATGAGTCAAAAAGATAAATAAATGAAAATTAAAAGTTGTCATTGTTTGTTAACGTATTCTAAAATCCTCCGCGCTTTTGTGCATGCTTTGGGATGGAAATTCGACAAAGCAGGGGTAAGAAGGAAATGGGAGGAGGCGATATTTACATTAAACAATAAAGTGATTTTCAGAAATGCACGCATCCTTCCGCGTCTCACCCCTTAGTGAGATAGAATCAACGAAAAGTGTTCGTCTCAGGATACTGAAACGAATGATATAATATTAGAATACCAATGATGTATGTCCTGTTGTTGTTTCTCATGGCCCTTGCTATGGACAAGCTCTCAGAGGTAGTTAGCGATTTAAGCCTGATCAACGTCTCTTGTTTTGTAGTAGAGCCAACTAGGCCAAGAGTACGACTTTTATCATTCACTCATAAAATTCGCTTACAGAGCTTTTTTTCACAGGGTAAAGGGAGGGGGCACATTCACACACCTTACAGAAAGAGACAGAATAACAACCAGACTCAAACCGGTACTCGGGAAGACGCGATTCCCATATGCAAGGACACCAACATGATGCATGGTAAATACCACAATAATAAAAATAATGATAGTAACTTTAGCTTATAATAGCTACAGCACTTCGATTTCTCTCCCCAATTTTAATTCTGCCAACAAATGTCATTTGTTGTTGTTACTTATGGCACTTACATATGGACAAACCTCCCCCCCCCCGCTGATGCAGCAGCAGATTTAAGCCAAAAGAAGCGTCTCTTGTTTTTGAAGTAGTGCCAACTAGGGCCAAGAGTACGACTTAGCTACACACTCACTACATTCGCTTGCACGGTCCCTTTTTACAGGGGGGGGGGGGCAGAGACACATCTCAAAGATAGCATACAGGAGAACAACCATTCCCAAACCGGGACTCCCAGAACACGAGGAAGACGCGTTACCTCTGTGCCAGAAAGCGGCCACAAATGTTATTTAAATCTTACTAAGGCAATTAATATTAAATTTCTGTCACACGCCAAAATGTGACACAGAGTGCGTGATTGAGATAAAAGGTACATGTCACAAAAAATAGGGGGGGGGACAATAACAGATAACTAAAAATATTTAAAAGCATTCACCTTCTCACCAAAGCAAACTTCTAATTTAAGACAAAAGAAAAAGTTTGATATCAGTTAGCATAGATTAAAACGTAAAAAGCTAAGATTAAAGATTAAAACATAAAAAAAGCAGCACTTTGGGCCGGGATAGCCTAGTTGGTAGAGTGTTGAGCTCTATACCTTAGGTTGCGAATTCCAACCTCGCCGACCGAAGATTCCCCGAGTGTATGTTAGTTGGGTCCCGTCAAATCTATCGTGGTCACAAAGTCCTCCATGTCGAGAATACTACTACTGGGGGTTCTGGGTCAGAGGTGATCGTTCTCTGTTAAAGATCTAAATTACGATCTGTGGTTGAATGAATGAAAATGCATGACTGAAGTCAGCCCTATAAAAAGGGTTGTGACGTGTGTGTGTGTAGTTGTACGCTTGGCGCTAGTGAAAGACAAGAGACGCTCAATCGGTTTAAAGTCGGTAAGTCAGCGGGCTTGAAAAAGTCCCGTAAACAACAAAACATAAAACAAAAAGATTATCTGATAGTAACATGATCTAAAAGTAAGATTTTAATTTTGGAAAATATTTAAATTTGAATGTTTAGAACTAACTAAATTACAAAGTAGTAATTTGATTTTTTAAAAAAATATGATAAATTCTCCAATCCTTAGTTTTTATAAGTTTAGAAGTAAATGGATTTTCCACAAATTCAATATAAGGGTAAAGCGATTAACAAAATCCCCCCGCATATATTCAATGAAAAGGTAATAAGAAGCTAAGCATACAAAAGGGTACCATGACGAAATAGTAGAATCCAATGCGGGTGCCCTTATTGGGGCCCATATCGATAAACTGTCGCGTAGATTTAAATAAAAAAAAATTACTGATTCGACAAATATTTCTTCACAACATTGTAAACTAAGAATTACTACAGTTGTCGAAACTTGCAAATATATTAAATATTTACAGTTTTCTTCAGAACAAACATCAAAGCAATTTTAAAAAATTCTAAATGTAGAAATAATTTTATTAAAATTTGATTAATGATTAAATTAAAGTAAATTTAACTATATCAGATATTTAATGACTGATATTTTGCTTGCTTTATTTAAAGCAAGCAAAGCTTTTACTCGTGAAATAACGGAAAAGGATTGCGATTAAAAATACGATTCGATCATTTGGGCTCAGTAAAAGGGGAAAAAATAAACAAGGAAGTTTAAAAAAAGAAAGTTAATGAAAGTAAATCTTTAAAAAAAAACACAGATAATTAATAAAGTGAATAACCTTAGTTACTACTAGAATTTTTAATTACTTTTTAAAACTTTATTGTTTTCAGTATTATAATAATAAAAAAGACAAATAATAAACAAAAAAGTTTAAAAAAATCTCTAAGAATGAAATCTAAGAAGGAAATTTTCAAGTAATAATGTGAGAATATTATTATTTTTTAAAATCATTATTTGTCTTAAATAATTTAAAACCTTAACCAGAAACAAAAAACAAGTAATATAAAAGAAAAATAATTAATTCATTTACTATTTAAGTCAACAAAGAAAATTATTATTTTAGTTACTTTTTATTAAGTAATCACATTTAATATAAATAATTTATCAAAAAAATTATTGATTTTCGCAAGAATTGAACTAGCATTCTTCACTTTTTCAGTGAAAAATACTGAAATCCTTTCATTTTGCTAATCGAGCTATTGCCTTTTGACTTCAATTTTCAATACAAACTGCTTAAACTCTATTTAAAATGCTGAAAATTAATTAAATTTAACTAATGAGTTAATATTTGAAGAAAAAAAACTATATTAACATCAAGTGTCATCCACTACACGTTAAAAAAATATATTTGAATTTGATTGGATGAATAAAAAGTATTTTATTAATGATTGAAAATTTGAAGAAGATATATAAATATATATAGGGAGAATGGGAACTAATAGTAAGAATTGAAAAAGACGATTTACGTCTGAACTGGTCGATAGAAGCAAAGTTTGGTCGATAGAAAACAAAGTGGTAGTAATAATAACAGTGTAGAAAAGAATTTTGTCCAAGTTTATTAATCCAAATTCGATATCGCCTGTTCCATTAAAATCATTTATCTGTTTACTGTTCTTTAAACCCGTGTATCATCTCGCTACTGCGTTTTATCACAACAATCAATCCATGTAATAACAGAAAGGATTACAAGGCTGACTTTCGTTCGGGAAATGCCTCCGATTTCCGCGCCGATTACAAAACAAATTCTCTAATTTGGCGGGCAATCACGGAAGTTTTCGTTCCCTCGAAAACATTCCTCGGAGAATGAAAACGGAAATCAAAAAGGGGGAAAAAGAAAAAAGAAAGCGATAAAGGCAGCATTTACGGGTAAGGAGATATTGTAAACATACACAATCAGCATGACGTTTTGCATAAATCGCTCGGATAGGTTCGCTGCTCATGTGGGGCTCTTCGCAGGTTGTATTTGCATACGACAACATGGCGGCTGTAAATCAGAAACTCTTTTCTCGTGCTTCTGACCTAGAACAAACGATCTTTCTCACCTACATATGAAGGAATTGTATTCGCGGTGGGGCGCTTATTACAGCCGAGTGATACTCGATATATGAATAAATACAATGGGGAAATAGCGTTCATTAAAATTGCTTTGTCATCATTTCTTATTCGGGTTTCATTGACTTTTTTTTTTACATCATAGTTTTTACGAATTTTTCAAGTATGGAGATATAAGGTGGTAAAGTGGCAATTTCACGGAAACTCCAAATAAGAAATGCTGCAGGGTATGGCTAGTTCGAACATTTTTAATTTAAATTTTTCTATAGTCCATAGAATTTCTTGTTAAAGTATGAATTAAATTATTGTCAAATTCATTCGAATTTATTTTAAATAATTCACAATAAAAACTAAGAATTCCAGAAATATCTTTCTAATTTCTGAAATGATTTCGATAGTTAAATAATTCATATATTGTGGTTTCAAGTTGTGAATGAATAATTTTAACGGATCTTTAATCATTATGGAGTACGAAGATGTATAGTAGTCAAGGGTGGCATGGGGGAATTTCGTGGGAACTCCGAATAACAAATGCTACGGAATAAGGATAGTTCAGACATTTATGAATTCAAATTTTTTTCCCTTTTAGTCCATTTTATTAGGGGGATGTTCAAATATTGTCAGCTGATTCATTTATTCATTACTGGCATACAGGTAGCGAGTCTTCCCCGTATTCTGGGAGTCTCGAGTCCCGGTTCGGGCATGGTTGTTCCTCTTCTGTGTTCTATCTTTGAAGTTGTTAAATGCCCCTTGAAGTGGTTAACCCCCCAATAAAAAAAGGGGTTGTGTAAACAAATGTGAGGCGTGAAACAGCTAAGTCGTACTCATGGTCCTAGATGGCGCTACTGAAAAAATAAGAGACGCTCCTTCGGTTTAATTCGCTGGCAGATCTGTCAGCGGGCTTTTAAAGTGCCATAAGTAACAACAACAACATTCATTATTTTATTTAATTTATTGTCAAAACTAAGATTTTCAGAAGTGATGTTCTTATTTCCAAAATGATTTCATTATTTTAAAAAATTATATATTATGGCTTTACAGACGTATATTTATTGAGGACCTTATTTCATTAAAAAGATTTTACACTATAGAATTTATTCATAGTAAAGAAGTATAAATAAATCTTCAGTCTTTAAAAAATTTTGAATGCGTTAAATGTGAAGTATAATTTAAATTTTTGTGTCATATAAATGAAATATTTTATGATCACAATGGGTAAGAATTGGAATTGTGATAAAACAGTATATAAATAAGAAATGATTAATTGAATACTGCGTTTTCTGTTAATATATTGTACTTTAAGATATATTAACAAAAAACGATAGTTAATATCATAGAGTGATTAAAACCAAAATGACATATATTTGTAGGATAATTATTATTTTCACTGCCAGGAACTAAAACTTTAAATTATACTAATTTTATTTACGTTTCTTCAAACTCTTCAAGTAAGAATTATTTTTAAAACAGTAAAAAAAGAAAGAGAGAGGAGAGAAATCTCAACATTTATTAATGATAATTTTTTGGGGAAAAAAAACTAAGCCTAAGAGCTGAAATTCAAAAATTGCAAAAGAAATCCGGAGAAAGATTTTCTTATTTATTTATTTATATTTTCTCACTGCAAATGTACTAAATAAAAATAAATAGTTCATGGTAATAGTTGAATAGTAATAGTTAAAAGACTATTAAATAATAATTAAAGTATTTAAAAACAAATAGTAGAGTTACGTTTCTTTCCATTCGATTTGCATTTCTTTGGTAGACATTTTAAATCATAATAATTACATAAAAAAGGAGCAGAAATCAAGAAGGAGCTGAATCATTAAGACCTAATTATTCCCAAAAATAAATAAACAAAATTACGAATTTCTAACGGATGATAACTTGCACCAAAAAAATTAACAGCCGGCTTTCTGGCACAGAGGTAGCGCGTCTTCCTCATGCCCTAGGTTCGAGTCCCGGTTCGGGCATGGTTGTTCTTCTGTATGCTATCTGTGAGATGTGTGACTGTGCACCCCTGTAAAAAGGGGATGTGAGAGCAAATGTGATGAGTGAGTAGCTAAGTCGTGCTCTTGTACCTAGTTCAAAAACAAGAGATGCTCTTTTCGGCTTAAATCTGCTGCTATATCAGCGGAGGGCTTGTCCATGGCAAGTGCCATAAGTAATAACAACAACAGGAATTGGCATTTATAAAGAAGTGTATAGCCCATGTATGACGTCTTGATAAATAAAATACTCAAAAAGGAATCGCCAGAAATAGACTTATCTATGACAAATCCTACCGCAATGATTTGAGAAAAAAAAATCTTAATCTTTAAACAAGTATTTTTACTTTACTTCCCGATTATAATTTTCAACAAACTTCTGACATTGTTTCGCCTTTTCAACAAACCGACTCATTCATCCGGATTACTCTCTTTTCTGTCTCCGGATTGAAAGAGTATCAGTGTTTCTTTTTGACACTAATTGGATGAAATACGTACGATTCTTGGCATATTTGTCCTTTCCTTTGTAATAACTGACTCATTCAATGACTTCTGCAAAGGAGAACTCTGTAGCTACAAAGGAGTTAACAGCAGAGTCTTACAGAAAGGAATGAACCGCCCCACCTCACTTTAACTAAAACAGGGACTGCTTTCATTTTGGGTTTACTATTTCTACTTCAGTGGCGTTTTGGTAGAATATTTGCCTTTGTCCTAGAAACTAAAAATGAATTCCTCTTTTCGTGAGACTAGAATTTTCAGGAATGCAAGATTGATGACATTAGGTGAATGATGAGTGGATCGTGAATAACCATATTGTACCAATTCTGCATATGCATGAAAGAGACCAATTACTTTTTGCGAAGTAATTACTAAATATTTAATATCTCTGATTCCACGGTTAACATAGTTTTTGCTCGAAATTAGAAATCAAAATCATGCAAAAAAATTCTCGTACAAATTTAAAAAATTATATTTTTTTAAATTTATTTTTTTTCTTCATAATGTAGATACAAATATTAAAAGGAATAACCCGAATTCAATAAAAAAATTATTCACTTTACAAGTTTGACATTCACAGTAATCAAAAGCAAATAATTACATACATCTTGAAATACAATTTTTCTAAATCGATCCAATCCTCAAATATTTCCTTCTTGCTCACCACAGATTTGTAAAGAGTGAAAATGATGTATTTTTGAATTTTTATTTGCCCTCTTAACGTGACAAAAAATTAAAAAGTTTCATTTTAAAAAATTCAAGCACTCTTGATAATCTAGATTTTTTTTAAATCCAATTCTATTTTAAAAAATCCCAAATTCTATTAAAAAAATTATTCAAATTGTGAATTTAATATTCATAGTAATCAAAAGCAAATAATTACATACATCTTGAAATACAATTTTCTTAAATCGATCCAGCCCCCAAATATTTTCTTCTTGCTTATCACAGATTTGTAAAGAATGAAAATGATGTATTATCGTATCTTATTTGCCCTCCTTACGTAATGTAAAATTAAAACACTCCTAACCTCCAAACGTAAAAATTAAAAAATAAAATAAAATTGAAACACTTTTGATAGTCTAGATACAAACATTATGAGAATACACTAGCAGCAATTAAGAGTTTAACATTGACAACAATGAGAAGCAAATAATTACGTACATCTTAAAATACAATTTTTGAAATCGATCCAATCAACCACATACTTTCTTCTTGCTTACCACAGATTTGTAAAGAATGAAAAAAATGTATTTTCGAATCTTATTTGTCTTCCTAACGTAACTAAAAATTAAAAAGTTTCATTTTTTAAAATTCGAAGCATTCTTGATAAACAAAATAAAAAAAAATCAAATTCTATTTTAAAAATTATTCACTTTACGAGTTGAATATTCACTGTAATCAAAGGCAGATAAATACATATATATCTTGAAATACAATTTTCCTAAATCGATACAATCCCCACATATTTTCTTCTTGCTTACCATATATTTGTAAAGAATGAAAAAAAATGTATTTTCGAATCTCATTTGCCCTCTTAACGTAATGTAAAATAAAAACATTCCTAACCTCCAAAAGTAAAAATTAATTTTTTTAAAAAATTTGAAATGCTTTTGATAGTCTAGATACAAACAATACGAGAATACACTGACAGCAATTAAAAGTTTAACATTGACAACAATCAAAAGCAAATAATTAAATCTCTCTTGAAATACAATTTTTCAAAATCGATCCAATCCTCAAATATTTTCTTTTTGTTTACCACAGAATTGTAAAGAATGAAAAAGGTGTATTTTCAAAATTTATTTGCCCTCCTAACGTAATTATAAAAACATTTTTCTTAAATCTGAAGTGCTTTTGATAGCTTAAATACAAACATTAAGAAAATTCATTGACAACAATTACGAGTTCAACAGTGACAACAATCAGAAGGAGATAATTACAGATGCCTACAAATAGAAGTTTCCGAATTCAATCCAATCACCAAATGCTTTCAAATTATTTCTTATAGATTCTTAACGAATGAAAATTATGTATCCTAACGTAATTAAAAATAACGTCATTAAAAATTCAAAAGTTTCATTTTTTAAAAAAATCGAAGCACTCCTCATAATCTAGAAAAAAAAATCAAATTCTATTTTTTAAAAAATTTTAAATTCTATTTGAAAAATTATTCACTTTACGAATTTAACGTTGACAGCAATTAGAAGCAGATAATAACCTATATCTTGAAATATAATTTTAAGAGTTTGATCCAATTTTCAAATGTTTTCATCTTTCTTTCAACAGATAAGTAACAAATGAGAAAGAAGTATTTTCGAATCTTTTTTGCCCTCCTAACATAATTTAAATTTTTTTTAAAAAAATCCCTTTTTTTTATTTGAAGTGCTTTTGATAGTCTAGATGCAAACATTACGAGAACAATTTGACAGCAATTACGAGTATAACACTCACAGCAATCAGAAGCAAATAATTAAATATCTCTCGAAATATAATTTTCCGAATACGACCCCATCCCGAAATGTTTCCATCTTGCA
>JAOUZG010030082.1:8327921-8360538 GCA_026289955.1 Argiope argentata
TTCACCACAAATAGATTTATTAAATGGTAAATCATTACATTAATTTTTTTAACATAAAGATACCTTATTGTTTAAAATATGAATATTTTTTGTTCTTTATATCATATTATTTATAATATATATAAATAGAAATATTTCTCATATGTATATTAATTTCATAACCTAATTATAGCTAGCCAAAACCATTTTTCAAAAGATGAGCATTGACAGCACATGGATTTAACAAAAACAACATTAATTTTTCCTGCAATTTAAAGTTAAAATAAAATTAAACAAAACTGTAGATAAAAAAAAATAATTAAATGAAGAAAATGACGTATTAAAATACTCTTATTAGGGATATCAGAAATTTAAACAGAAAAATTATAATTAATTGCTTAGACACTCTTTTAAAATAATTAAAATACAAATTAAATATTTATTTTAATTTCTCATTAGTTTCCTTTTTTATTTATTTATTGTTAGCGGATATGACCATATGTTCACTTCTCACAAACACAGCTTTCAGTAAAATATCTATAGATCGCACTTTCCCGCCATAAATTGCATTTCTTTTTTAAAAAAATTACACTTAATTTAAAGTCAGATGTAACAAAAGATTTTAACGCAATTAAAAAATTGACATTCTTAAAAAAAAAACCAAAACACTTTTGTCCTTGCCAAAATTTAAAAAAAAAATCTTTTAATAGATGCATTCTAACTATAAACATGTTTTAGAAACTTAATCCTTTTACATCATTGTAAAGCTAATAAAACTTGATTCATTTCTCTTTTGTTAGAGAATAATATTTTGTCAATGTATTTAAAAAAAACTAGTATTTAGAAAATTTGAATAAATTCTTTTAAATCAAGAATCTTTCGTTAATTATTTTGACTTAAAAATGTTTAATTAACCTAACTGGACTCAATAATCACAGTTTAATATCATAGCAAATGTCATCTTAATATAAATAAAAATTATTGCGCCTACATATAAATAAATAAGCATTTATTATTAAGACAAAATGAATACTATCAATTTTCGAAAATTCAAACATTAATAAGAAATTCAATGAATTAAAAAGCAATCAAATTTTTGAATTTTTTTTCACAGTAAAAATTACGAAACTATTTCAGAAGAAATATTTTAAAACCATTCTTAAAATTGAAAATGCCACCATTTCAGATATATTATTTTTACTCTGCATAATATTTCTCTCAATTTTTATTAATTTTTAAAAAGAATTTAAACTTATGAAAATTATTGCAAACTTTGAACTTTTCAACTCTCTTTTAAAATTTCTATTTTTTAAAAAAATATCTATTTAGTATGCTTTTATAAGTTTCAAAGCAGTGGTTTAACAATAATTAAAAGCAGAGGTGTATGTCTGACGTTCAAAGGGAAGAAAAATACAGTTCTTGTAAATAATTTTTGATATTTTGGCTTTAGATCTACAGAAATTTCAGAAAAATTATCCCTTCAAAAATATACACAGTCTTATATTTAAAATATTATGTATCTTTTCAATGATATATTCAGTTTTGTGTATTTTTTTCTCTAGCTGGATTAATTCTTTAGAAAATTTAATGCAAATTAAAGTGGTTTTGAAGTAAAAAAAATTATAGGTATTCCTTTTCTGAATAATATTAGGACTTCGAACTGGTTTACTGCTATTTTTTAACTTTCTCTTTTGTTTCAGTACATGTATCCAGAAATGGACTTTGTATATTGTAATGTTTTATACAAAAGCTGTTTTTACATTAAAAATATTATGCATGAAAGGATTTTTATCCCAACCAACGCCAGGTATATCAATTAATATTTTAAAAAAGCGAATTTGAAGATAAAGTATGATTAACTCAACGTCAAATTATATTACGAAAAGATACAAAGAAATATCTCAGAGAACAAGCATAGTTTTCAACTTTCATCCTTATGCAGATTTTGAAACATTTCTTCCACTTTTATTTTACTTCTATCAATTTGAAATTTTTATTAGGTTCTTTTTTCCTCCCGTTTCATTTTTATTCTCGTTTATTTCAATTTAATATCGTGAGAAATTTTTCCACGATTATTATTAAGTGCCATGGAAGTACTTTTGCCGAAAGAAAAACTATTTACACAATTAAAATAGCTTAAAACCACAAAGCATCCGTTGCATAAAGGAAAATGATACAATAATCTCAAAATTTAATTTTGATGTGTACTTGAAATGATTATTTGTATTTAATTTTATTATTTTTTTAAACTTAACTGCGTTAGTTTATTAAAGAATTTATTTTCAATACGTGATTTTTATAACTTTTCAACTTTCATTTTTGTGCATATTTCGAAGAATTTCTTCCACTTTCTTTATTTCATTTGTATTTCCTCCTTTTTAAATTTTTTTTTTACCAATAACTCTTCAAAACAATTATCGTATGATTATTTTAAAAAGAAAATTTTATTTGAAAAGGAAATTTCGCAAAGAAATTTTCACAGATACAAGGAAAAAAAGTGCTTTATATTAATTAGTTTTATAACTAAAGTTTATGAAGAAATCATTGTAAAGAGAAAAAGTGGTACACCTATATTTAAATTTAATATGAGTACTTTAGTAAAACATTTTTTTATTGAAATTAACCGACCGTGCTTTTTTTCTTATTTATTTTTTATATACATTTTACTAACTTTTTTAATTATTTTTCCTCTTCTTTTTGCTACTTTTATCTTTTTGCACAGATAAATATGGTAGTAAATAAACAAAATAATCTTGATCGCAAAATGATGTCCAAAACATGAAGTACATTATTCTCGATAAATATAATTTTTCAAGGAAAAATTGACGTATAGCATAAATGTAATCAGCGACAATTCAAGTTGTCATAGTTGCATTTATACAGTGTTTATCAACTATATCTAGATAAACAGGTTTGAATGGCATTTCAATAACGAATTTGAAATGAATGTTTAATTACAAAAGATTTCTTTTTATGTAATAAAAAAAACAGCTAACTGTAGAAATTTCATTCAAATTTTCCAAGATAATTAGTTCAGAATATTTTAAATTTAATAATTAAAAAGGATTAATTTGTGTGTATGTGATTAGCTTTCATCTTCCAAGTCTGGATGCAATTTTTTCTTCCGTTTAATATAGTGTGTTTTTAAATGTAGAGTCGCGTTTTAAGATATTTCTCAGGACGTTTGCTAACAAAATCAATTAAAGAAAGTCGTACTAACCGAAGATTTCAATGACATTTTGAAAGTAATTGTTTTGAAATAATTTCGTTTTAATTTTTGTTATCAACTACTTTTTTTGGTTTTGTTTCTATCAATATAATCTTATTAAAAATTTTGAAAAAAATGGTGGCATGGATCGGTTAAATACAATTCAAGCAGTCCTGACATAATGGAAATCAGGAATATTTTAATATTTTTGAATTTAATTACTTGTTGAGCAATTGAGTGATTTTCTTTTTTTTTTATTAAAGACCTTTTTACAGATTTATTTAGTTTTAACGTATATTTAATTTCTCATTCTATTAATTCGAGAGAAAAGAAATTCAATTCCTTGGAAATGCAATCTAAATTAATGAATATTAAAATGTAAGCAATAATTCTAAAATACTATTTCTTTTTATGGGACAATAAAGTTGTTTAATTTAATTTTTGTTTTATTATCATGTGAGAGCGTGATGTTTTTATTAGGGGATTTTGAATCATTTAGCATAAATGGCAATATTCCTCAACATCTTTTAATCGAATATATTGTTTTACCTGCTTTTACCAGTACAGCATTATTATTATGTGTACTTCTTTAAAAGTAGAAGCGTTTTTAAAAGATTGACCTGCTTTTACTAATATTGCTTTTTCAAACTGGTTTAAACTATTTAGTGACTTAAATTAATTAAGAAATAATGATTTAAAAATAATAATGTTCTCACATGATAATTTCAAACTTACGATCGTAGATTTCATTTTCTTTTTTTAAATATTTATAATTGTTTGATTGACAGATTTGTTATTAAGACAGGGAATTATATGGTTCGATGATAGTCGTAAAAATTACAATTCTTACTCTATAATTATAAATTTGAGTACTATATTTCTTCAAAATATTTGACAATTCAAAACTTACTAAATAATGATATATTTGATTTCACAACAACTTCGTGTTTTTAATCTTGTTGCTGTTTAAACATTTTAAAACGATTGATCAGCATATTATGTAATTTTTTTTTCTTCTTATTCTTACGTTTATTACGTTTGCGGTTAAAACACTTTTCAACGATGATCTTACATGATACCATATTTTTTAATAGCATTTACTATTTTTTTAATGTCGTTAAAACATTTTACTGACATGATTAATTCATCTATATATAGAATAAATAAACAGCAGAAACAAAATTAAAATGAATTTATCCAGTCAGTGCTTTGCTAAAACAATTAAGAAGTGAAAATGTTTCATAATAAATAAATCTTACATTTTTGGGGGGAAAAAAGAAAAGAAAATGGGCAAAAACTCTTAGAATATCGCGTATGAGGTGCACACATATGAATCAACATATGTTTTTATTGTTTATATAGAGCTGAGTACCGTATAAAATTATTCCATATCTAACGACCGTAAACGTAATAAAATTGTGTAATTGTTTTCTGATCATAAATATCTAAAACATAATAAAATTGCATATTTTATCTTCTTGCTGAAATGCAGGCGACTGAACAAGAAACCCCCCAAATCGAACAGATGGAAGAACGCCCTTTTCGTATATTTTGTGATGCTCTTATCACTTAAAACCCACCCTTGTAGAAGTCTGTCACTTTTATTTCTGACAACATAAAAAGGAGGGTGGAAAAAATGAATTTTTGACGCTGAAGTAACAGCCAAACGATAATATCCCAGTGGCAGACGATCCGTGAGGAGATGGACGCTACGAGTGGAGGAAAGAGGGGGTGTGTCGGGCAGGGGACGAACGATCAAAATAAAGTGTGCAAGGGGCACTCTCACCTCTCAGTAGATCCCGATCGGTCTATTCGTAGTGTCCTCCTGTGGCCGCACAAGGTGGTCAGGGGGTCACTAGAATCGGTTTTAATCCAGGTTTCTTTCTCCTGGTCATAGCCGAAGGGGATGGTCGTCTCACCACCGTTGCCGCTCTCCCGTTCCGCGTCAGGCTCCTCCAGCTCAGACCCGATGGTCGCCATCTTTAAATCGCACTCACGCTTCTGCTGGCCCGACAGCCAACACAGATCGCCGGCCCACAAGGTTGCCACAGTTTGGCGAGAAAGCGCACCAGCGCCAAGAGGAGCGCTTCCAGAGTGCCGAGGGTAGGAAAAGTTGCATAGACATCCGATAAGAAGACGCCAAGATTTTTGTGTTGGACAGGCACGGAAATTCGGGTTAGAGACCTCCGTGTCTCGATTTGTAGGTTTGCTCAAAAATTCAGACAAGGAGAGAAATAAAAATAAAACTTTTTATTTATGTTTACGTAGTTAGGACGAATAATTTATTTGGGAAAGAATTTGTAGTTATTTTTTCCGCTGGCGTGGATATCGTAGGCCGATAGGTAAATGATATTAAAATTAGCAAGTCACAATTTTTGCTGGTATTCGCCTACTATTATGTTTAATTTTGTCTACACCTCCAGATGAGTATTTAGACCTTTTTCATCTCTAAGATATATACATTATAAGGTCCTTTCTTTTATTGAAATGATCAATTTAGCTTCACATTTCATATAATTTTTAATGATGATGATTTATTTAAAAAATATTTTACTAATTTTGCAAACATTTATTTATTTATGTTTATCTGCCATGTATCCTAATACTCAAAACCTAATATTATTGAAGAAAATAACATTGGAAGCTATATTATCTTCATCACTTTTATAAATATTTTAATAACTGTGTAAACGTAAGGAAACATATGAGGACAGAATCAATTAATGAAGTTCTAATAATATCAGTATTTTGAATCATTCCTAGAAATTGCGTTTTTCACAAACTTTTTATTATTTGGAAACTGAGGAAATAAAATTTTTTAATTAACATGCTCTTTCAGCTTAATGCCATTGGCAGTTGTCTAATTGGAAATACACCATTGGGCCTTAATAAATTATTATTAAATTTATTAATTTGTTTAATATTAGTAAATTACTATAAATGATAAGTTTATATAAAATCGAGGTATTTTCAACTGCTTCTAAATTCGTAGATGAAACTTTCTGATTTAAGTGAACTTTTAGAATATTACATTTACTTATATAGCATCATTTTCTTATTATCAACCAGCGGTCTTTGGCGAACAGTTGGTTAACGCTCCTTGAAATTTTCAATGAAATTTTCGTGTAATTTGATCTCTGGATAGTTGCATAGTTAGTTTGATAGTTTCTTCAGCAAAATATTTTTAATCTGCAGAGTATGATATTCTTACAACTTATGTTATTATAGAAACTTTACGCTGTCCTGTTAGTTGCACTATGTATTTTTCTCATTTATCTGAGTTCCCATAACATTTTAAATTTAAGCGGTGATAATACTTTGATAAATAAATAATTTTTTTAATTCCTGCTAAAACTAAATATGTTTTCTAAAAAGATGAATATAGAAAATTTAATTTTTCAGCATCAAAATTTTATACCTACTCTAAATCAGAGCCGGCCTTAACTATGAAGAGACACGGGTGCAAACAACCATTGGTAGCACTAATTTTTTGTGAAGTAAAAAAATAAATACAAACACAAATTATTAATGCATGTTTATTTAATGTGTGATTTTGTTTCAGCTAATACGTCAATTACTTCATAAAAATTACAATTTAGAAGAAATAATGCAAATGTGCATTGCTGAAATTAATCATTTAATTTATCTTCGTTTCACTTTTTGTATTTGAAACTTTCTATAAACAGACATACACAGAGGAACGTATAAAAAAATATTGCAGTGGATGTAGAAAAAAGTAATTAGCTGATGCCAAGCCCAATTGAACCCAGCCTCAGACTCGACTTCTGGTCACCATTTGCTGACGGAATTCACCTCGTTGTATTTTAACATATCTGAAGAAGATTTCGTTATTCATAAATTAACGTTCCCCCTCCCTTTTACAGGTATTACTACTATTATCGCCCTATAACGGCGTCAGCCACGTGGATAAAACTTACATGCTTTCAACACGAGTAAACGCTATTATTGTTTAGAACACTATTTCCTTTCCCACAGTGGAGCCCCCCTCAGTCGCCGGGCCCCGCTGCATAATATCCGCAGCACCCCTCCCCCCAAATGGTCGGCCCTGATTCTGATTCATCTAAAATTCAATTTTCAGTTTTACTGACAAAAGGATTTAAATGTTGTAATAAATATTTTATTTTATTTCAGGCAATAAATATATTTCCGAATATAGTTATGAATTTTAAATTTTATATCATTCTTTGATCGTATGAATCATAGTCAATAACCGTTCCAATCTTCACCGATCAAATCCGATCGGTGTATTAAGCTTTGAATATCATTATGTTACAACAATCAACAATTTCATTATTTTCCGGGCATGGATTATCCTATTTCCTAACAAGACGATCATAGTTTTATGGAAAAAAAATTGAATGTTCATAACTGAAATTAGTTTTAATTGTAAAAGAAGGGAACTTTTTAAAATTTAAATCTTTAATATCTAAAGAATGTTGTATTAAATATGACTCATAGTACAGACGATCTATATAAATTTTTAAAATTTACAATGCATGTGAGCATCAATTTGATTCAAAATGAAATAAAAGAATTTATATTATACCCATTTTTTTATTAGATGTATATGCCAATTATTAAAGTTTTAGAAATTTGCTATTAGATGCTGATTAAAAAGGAAATTTTTTTATTTATTATACTTTGCTTTCCTTAAATAAAACCATGAGTGAATTATGGAATTGATAAGAATATTTTTAAAGTCACAGAATTTTTTTTCTTACATTTATCTTTCAAGAAAATACTATTTTTGTACATTTATTTCAATTCACATAGACACGTGCTAAACATTATACTTTTCTAAGTTTAGTTGATTGGAAGAGCTCAACTAAATCTTTTAATTTGAGCTTTTGCGAACGTGATGGCAACACGTTAAAAAAAGATACTTTTCCTCTTGCATGCATAACGTGACCATATAGCTTAAATTCTATCTTTATTTTGTGGGAAATATATTATTGGAAGCAAGGTTTAAATAAATAAAAAAATATTTTTTTAAAATTATGTTTGTAAAATAAATAATAAGTAACAAAAATAAGATATGAAATCTACAATGAAAAATTTTAAGTTATCATGTGAGAAAGTTATTATTTTTAAGTCATTATTTGTCTTAATTAATTTAAGAAATTAACCAGTTTAAACCGGTTTCTAAAATGTTATTTTATGATCCATTAATAAATCAAAAAAGTATTATAAAGGTAAAGCATAATTGAGTCCACGTGCCCAATGGGTTTATAATAAATCACTGGTGTAAATATTCTTTTAGAGTATCCCTTCGAAGAGTAATAAATCATATAAAATAAATTCTTTTTAAATAATTATGTTTCTCTTGTCAAGGTCAAATGCATAAAAATTCCTGTCAGAAATCTACATGTGTGTGATGTATGAGTATATCCTAGTATATTAGCCCAGAAATAAATGTTTCGGCCCTTTGTCTACCCCCTTTTTAACTTCTTTTGTGTTTTTTTGCTGTGCGGCTGAATAAAGTGAAATTATATATATATATATATATATATATATATATAATTTTCACTTTCATTTTTAGTTTTTCTAGTTGGCACACAAAGCTTTGGAGCTCGACCGATTTTGAGATGAAATAACAGCTATGACATCATAGCTCCACGTCAACCTTTTAAAAACAAATCTGTTGTGGAGAAGCATACGTGATAATATAGAAATGGTAATAAAGCAACTGGTAAAAGCAGGTAAATTTTTAAAAAACGCATCTGCTGTCAAATAATTATACGTAATAATAAAGCAATATTGGCAAAAGTAGATAAAAAATATTCTTCAACCGATAATTTCCGACGGATCATAATATTTATTTTTTGCCCGCAAATTTAGGGAGCATCAAAGCCTCCTAACCAAAACATCATTATGTTTTTACATGATAATATTATATTTAAAAAAGTCTCATTGAAGAGAAAAGCTTAATTTATAGGTCAACACACTGGTTTCATTGGAAAGATTATTTTTTGAACTTAAGGATGATGTAAAATTCATTTTTGTGCTTTAATATTTTGGGAAATTTAGCAGAAAAACGTCAAAATTTTGGTTATATTTTAATTAATTAAAATTTGATGAAAAAAATATTCAAGGTACACATTTCCGTTTTACTGAGTATGTTTGGGCCAAGTGTGTTGGATTTAGATCAAACGATCTGGCTTTTAGAACTTTTAAATTATGAATAAAAAGAAAGACAAAGATGGTTTTATCAAATAGAAATACTTTCTATTGTTATTACATTTGCAGGTAAAGGATTCCTTTCATTGTTTGCCTAAAAAAGAATTTGAATTGATCATTTCATCAGCTGCTGTTAATGGATTGATTATTATTTGTTTCTTTTAAATTATTTATTTAATACGATAAAATAAGAAGTTCTTGAATGATCCATATATATTTATAAACTTTTTAAGACTGAAAAAATGTTAAACAATTTTTTGTTAAAAATATTTTATATAATTTGTGTTGAAATGAAACTATGGGACTAGAGTAAAACGGATTTTTTTTTTGTTTCGTACTATGAGTTGGAAAAAAATAGTTAGGATTATTACAATCTTGAGGCGCTCTTGTAATAAGCGGATTTGGGGTATTTTGCTGTTCATGACAATACACTCTCTTAGACGCATCTTTAACAAAATGCTCATTTTAGTTTCAAATTTCTGTACTTTCTTCCAATTCCTACTGTCAGTTCACACTCAGGGCCCGACTTAGCCTAGTTGGGGCCCGGGGCAAAAACTTCTTTGAGGTCCCCTCTGCTTTACTACTTTAGTAATAAAGTGCATTCATTAAAGAAGGAACCGTAAAATTAAATTTCTATTCGATTTGGGGGCCCCACTTATGTGAGGGCAACTGCCTCGTATGCCCTTGACTTCAGGCTCTGTTCACACTCTCCCTAGATATATAATTACATATTTTGTTTAAATTTTCTATTGTTAATTAAATACATTATATTCATCCACTCAAGTTCAAGTACATATTTTTCAAAACTCACTACATTGGATCGCTGGGCATCACTCTGACTTCCAACACCTTCCCTGGTCACTGCATAGTACGGATCTTACCCCCATAGAAAGTGTGTGAGAAATGGTGGAAGGACGCTTCCGACAGCACTCTCCTCTTCCATCTAATTTACAAGATCTAAAAAGCTGCATAGCCAATGCATGGTATTCTCTGGATGTAAATGCACTCCAGAAGCTTGTAGACTCGATGCTCAAATGAATCAGAGCAGTTATCCGTGCAAAAGTTGCTCCAATGAAATATTGTGCTTATGTTTCTAATTCATTGGCTAGTCAGTGTATATTTTAGATTCTAAACCATAGCATCAAATTTTATCTACCTAGGTTTCGTAGTCATTGAGATCACATATACTTGAACCGCCAAACAGACTTACACTAAATGGGTTTTGTTCAAACTTTAATAAAAATCTATAAATTTGTTTGTAATTCTATATACCAAATTTCATCCGCCTAGCTCAAAGCGATTTCGAATTAACGTGTCCGCATTTTCTTTTGGACATAGAAAGGGTTCTGAAACGTGAAAATTCATCAGAAATCTAATGCCCGATTTTCTTAATTTATTTTGATGATAAGAACACTTTCTGTATACGTCTATACAAAAAAGTAATAAAACCATATATATTTTAACAATCGTATTAAATTTAAAAGTCAATTCAAAGAAATTATTAGCATGTCATTGAATTAAAAGTATATTGAAACATGATAAGAAATTAATCAGTTTACTAAAAAAGAACGACTTTATAATTAGCGCTACTCCAAAACAGCAAAATGTCTGTATCCGTTTCTGTACGAATTCTTATTAACCACTTTTTCTACAACTTGAATATATATCCCAAACGAAATAAAAAAAATATTAATTCTTTTCAGCGTAACTTATAAATATTCAAAGGTCGTATTTTAGAAACCGATGTCTTAAAAATGTTAGATAATGGACCTGAAAAACGAAAAAGAAAAAAAAAAAAATGTTTGAGATTTCGAAATTATAAATAAAAAGGAATCAATTATTTCATATTTGAAAATACTTTCACGATGTGGAGAGGAAAAGCTGGTTATCGTTTGAAAGGAGTTATTATCGTTAAAAAAAAATTGTTATCGCTAGAAATGAGATAAGAAGACGCCAAGTTTTTTATGCTTTTTTCAATATATTAGATAAGCATGGAAATTTGGAGTACAGATCTCCTTGCTTTAAGTATGGAGTTCACAATGAAAGTGAGATTTACATATAAAAAAATGTAAGATCGTGTAAGAAAGTGTGAGAATCGCTTTTGTTGCGCATGTTTTGACACAATTTGATTACGAGTAAGATGCTTGTCTATATGTTGAGATTGACATCACCATATTAGAATTTTCTACGGTATGAGTTGTTATTGTTGTTCTTGTGTTCCGCTTTACAACGGAAGTTGGGGTGCAGTAGCTTCAGAGGGTATATACCCCTGAACACCCGGGTGCCGAAGTTTGACTTCTAGTTCACACACGTCACACACTTTTTCACGGGGTGGTCTTCATTCATGCTTTTTCATTCATTACTCCACAGATCGTAATTTAGATTTGGAACAGAGGACGATCAACTCTGACCCAGTGCCCGCAGTGGTATTACTTTAGACATGGAGGACTTTGCGACCATGACAAAGTTAACATTCTCCAGACACTACACACACGAAGAGTCTTCAACTGGCCGGTTTGAACTCACAACCCAAGGAATGTGAATCCAATGCCCTTCTAATCAGGCTATTCAGTCCCTTACGGTATGAATGATTAAATAAGCCGGCTTTCTGGCGCAGAGGTAGCGCGTCTTCCTTGTGTTCTGGGAGTCCCGGTTTGGGCATGGTTGTTCTTCTGTGTGATATCTGTAAGATGCGTGACTGTGCCCCCTATAAAAAGGGGCTGTGCAAGCAAATGTGGTGAAAGTGTGTAGCTAAGTCGTACTCTTGGCCCTAGCTGGCGCTACTTCCAAAGCTAGAGACGCTTCTATCGGCTTAATTCTGCTGCTATATCAGTGGGGGGCTTGTTCATAGGCAAGAGCCATAGGTAAAAACAACATGATTAAATGAATCGAAGTTATCCAAAAAATTATCCTTTGTAAAATTTTAATAGTTTTTTTTTTACTTTCTGTTGAACAAATTATACAAAAGGGAAGTCATTTAAAAAATTCGAACTTTAGGTTTTAATGAATTAAATTAAACTTTCAAGAGTCTAAAGAAATAACTTTTCTGAAGAATTAACAACTGAAGGAAAAAGCAATGATTAAAAAAAGTAAATACTATCGTTGAATAGCAACTATCAATATTTGTTTTTTAATTTAAACTGTATAGAAAAAAAATTTTCTCAGTTTTTTTTTTTTTTTTTTTTTTTTCGAGATTCTGCAGAGAAACAAATCAAAGTAACCATTTAGCGGCTACTATTGTTTTGCAGCGGTTGCTACTTTCTCAAGTTTCATGTTTTTTTACTGCGTTTGATCGAATGACTGACTGTACATATGACAACTTTAAGACATTATAAAGTCGCAGTATTCAAACAAATGTAAACCTGCTGACAAGATATGTTAAAATAAAATAATTTTTTTTTTAAATAATGGTGGAATACTCTAAAATTAACATTGAATGATTTTATTTAAATGATAAAATTTTGACTTTTAAGGGAATTTTAAAATTTTTATTTTGAACTATTTTTTTGTAGTATTTTAATAAGAAAAAAAAATGGTTTTTTAAAATTAATTTAAGATTTAATACATTTTTGAACTTCAATAAAATTGAAAATATTCTTCCTCTTGTGTAATAATAAGTGCAAAGAATTTAGTTGAATTAGACGCTGCTCTTTAGGAAGAGGATTGGAATATGTATGCATATACGCATACTTTCATAAATGCATATTGTTATGAAAAATAATTCTCACACAAGAGTAATAAGAAGATAAAAAATTTATTGTCTATGAAAAAGCGTATTAAATATACGCCACACAAGCTACAAAACTCACAGCTATAGCTCTGATAATGTCATCCGCTAATTTCAAATTACAGCGTCACTATAGATCCATACAGCAACAAAAGAAAAGACGCTCTTTCAAGCTAAGCCAATCATCGTCGATCGCTATCCGAACTGAACTAACTTCCTCTTCAACTTCAACTTTAACTTCAATAACATGCTTAACGGGGCACCTGTCTTCTGTCGAGGCCTATCTCCCTATTGATGTGACTGTTAGAGCTTTGGCTTTTAATGTAATGTCACGAACTAGGGAGTAAATTGGTGGATCCTTTTGTGCAATATTCATAACCCCCGCCTTTTAAATAGCTCCCCACTAAAGAGAGCGGGGCAAACACAGAAAGGACGCGATCGTTCCAGACAACTGCGGAACTTTTTTCAATATTCTTTAAGAGCAAAACTTTAATTTCTTAGCTTCTATTACACATTTTAGTGTGTAGTAAAAACCATTATCGATCTCATTACGTCGCCAACACATAGAACATCGCCAAATTAGTCAAATATGGCCATCTTCTGTTGTACTGGCCGGGATGGCCTGGTTGGTAGAACGTTGGACTCGTACTCCTTAGGTTACGGGCACTCGGGGAATCTTAGGTCCGGCCAAAAGATTCTCCGAGTGTATGGCGGCTGGCGCTCGTTAAATCAGTCCGTGGTGGCAAAGTCCTTCATGTTGAGAGTAATTCCACTGGGGATACTGGGTCAGAGGTGATCGTTCTCTGTTCCAGGTCTAAATTACGATCTGAGATGAATAAATGAATTAGCATGAATGAATTCCGCCCCCTAAAAAGGGTTGTGACGTGTGAGTAGCTAAGTTGTACTCTTGGCCCTAGATAGCGCTACGTGTGAAACAAAGAGACGCATTTCTTAGGCTTAAAATCTGCTGATCGCATCAGTGGGGGGTTGCCCACGGCAAGTGCCATTAGTCACAATACAACACAACACACATATTCTTAGAATGGTATTTTCTCGCCAACGCGTGATTCCATTACAATTAATTTTATATAATTAAACTATATACAAATATTTACAATATTTACACAACAATTCAGAAATGCTTATTTTCGTTTCAAGTTTTTCTTACTGTATTCCAGTAATACAGCAGGTTAAAAAAAAATCAAAATCATTAACAAAATATTTCCATTTTGCGTTCATCATTATTGTTTTGCAATGCCAGTCAGCTTTTTAATTTTGCATGTTGGCAACGCCAACATTTAAAGTATTGTGATTATGCAATATTTCTTTTCTTATTTAAAACTGCCTTTTTTATCACTGAATGCGTCGCAAAAAAAAAAAAAAAATTTTTTCCGTTGTAATCATATAAATTGTTAAAACGAAGCTCTGATAATGTCATCTTTTCTTCTAGAAACGTGGTGATGGGAAATTCTTTTGTGCATTTTATATTGTTACTTATTTGGAGTCAATATAAAATTTTTTTTTTGTTGCCTGCTTTAAAAGAATTATTGTTAAATATATATTAATATTTCCAGTTTCTTTCTTTATCTCTCTTACACTCGCGCGAATTCACACACAATCTTAACTCGTCATGGTTGTCGATTGGAGACATAATCATTCATACTAATTGTATGATTATGTCATACATTACAGATTGGAGAATAATCATATATACTAATTGTATGATTATGTCATACATTGTAGATTGGAGAATAATAATCATACATACTAACGATAATTTTTGACAGGCTTTCTGGCACAGAAATAGCGCGTCTTCCTCGTGTTTTATGAGGGCCGGGTTCGAATCCCAGTTTGGGCATAGTTGTTCTTCTGTGTTCTATCTGTAATGTGTGTAAATGTGCCCTCCTGTAAAAAGGTGCTGTGCAAATGTGTGGGTGTGTGTTTCATCCACATATGAGCTAGAAGTCATTCTGCCCTCGGGTGCTCAGAGGTGCATACCCTCAGAAGCTACTGCACCCCTCTTTCTGTGGTAAAAAGCGGACACATTATCATCAACGATAATTTTTTAGAAAAGCAAGGACTAAAACATAACTCAAAGGCAAAAATATATTCTAGAGAGAAAAAAAAATTAAAAGCCCTAGACGACAAACAACTGTACTTTCAAAAGTGTTATGGCATAGGTCCAGGCCGAAGCCATTCGAATATAACGATGATCTGCCGCAAAGCAACCCCCACCCAGCACGGAAGTGCAGGTTAATCAACTTAATTTTCATAAAACTTAATTCAAGGAAACAGATCGGAAAAAAATACGAATTTAAATTCTCAAAAATTGTCAACTTGTCTCCAAGTATAGTAATTATGAAACATTTCAACAGTTATTAGAGGAACATAAAAATGTAAACAACGTTAACTAAGAAAATGCTGTTAAAAAGAAAAAAGTATAAGCATTTCAACGGTTATTAGAGGAACATAAAAATTTAAGCAACGTTAACTAAGAAAATGCTGTTTAAAAGAAAAAAGTATAAACATTTCAACAGTTATTAGAGGAACATAAAAAAGTAAACAACATTAACTAAGAAAATGCTGTTAAAAAGAAAAAGGTATAAACATTTCAAAAGTGTTATATATTCACCATTTATATAATATTACTGTTATATCCAATGCATTTTTGTTTTGACCAACGATATTTTTAACAATATTCAATTAATAACAATAATCTATTCATTTTTAGACAGATAAATTAATGTTTTTATCAGTTTAAATGTAGGAAATATATACTCTCTTGTGTTTACGATGAAATAAAACAGCATAGAAAGGAGAGGAATGAACGAATTAAAAAAAAAAAAAACTCCGCCCACCTTGTCTCCGCGCTTGCGCAGTCACTCAACTTTTACTGACTCTCTGACCTCGTCAAACACGTATTCTTCCATTCACTTATAACACATTGCACTTTGTCGTCTGCATAAGCGTCCAAAACAAAAACGAAGAATCCATTTATTTCTTTTTCTTTTGTTAAACAAGCCGCAAAGCGAGAATTTGATTCTCTTTTTTAGTGATTTTTTTTCTCTCTCTCTTTTTCGGACGGTTCATGGCTAATTAATGAAGCTAATGGACTGTAATTTGTTTTCCGACATTTTCGCAACGACTCAAAGCTCGGATTTTGTTCGATGCAATGCGCTACTTGTTCTCAATGGTAGTAAAAAAAAAAAAAAGAAAAGAAAAGCCCCCCCCCCTCTTGCTTTCGTAAGCAGGTTCCGAACATACAAAAGAGTTTCTTATTAACTTATTGGCTGAGCTTGTCTTGGTTTTATTTATCGACAAACAATTCCGAATTTTTTTACGGCATGTTTTTATTTTTCACCAGTACACTTTTGTTTTGCAACATTTAATGGACTAAGATCTGCTCGTTTACTTAGAAAAAAAGTTATTTCTTTCTGAATTAATTCTTTACTATTATCAGGGGGTTACTAGACTTTAGAACGAAATTAAATGCTTTTCTAGATGGAATATGGTTTTTAGAATTTTCAATTTGAAGCATATGTAGAATTGAAATAGTGATATTTTTTCTATCGATATCCAATTTTTTTCCTAACTTTTTTCTCTACCAGTGCTATATTATAAACCAATTTTGAATGTACAGTCTGTTATGAGTAATTAGTGAAATTAATTTTTTATCAATCAGCGGAAGTGGTCTCCTCAAAACCTACTCGGATAATCTCTAACAAGATGTTTTTGTTACTTATGCAGAAGCGGCGGTAGGAATTTACCGACGGGGTGGCAAGACAAATTCGACAAGTGGGTAAACACAAAATCTCTCATTTGGCTTCAAAATAGCTAATACATTTAATAACTAATTTTGCATTTAATTAAAGAAAATCAAGTATTATTTAGATTCTTTTTTTTATTCGGATACTGGCCCTTCCTTTCATTGTTTATTGTACATTTGTAAAAAAAAATATTGTTATGCGATATGCCACACTTAAGACATTTTAAACATTTATTAGAATTAGAAAAAAAACATTACGAAAATAATATTGGTGCAATTAAAAAGTATCGTAAAAAATTTAAATATTGTAGAAGTATTTAAGTCGAATAATATTTAAGTAAAGTTAAAATGGTTTTAATTTAATAATGTGGCCCGAAGTTGCTGAGGAAAAACTTAAATAACATCTTGATAAATATTAAATAAAAAAAAACTTAAATTGAAACTAAAAAAGAAAAATCTTTTTTTTTTAAATGAGTACTTACTAATCAGAAGCTAATTATGGGTCAATTCAGTTACTTTAGATAAAATAGTCTTCCTTGTTGAACGTTTTGAACAGTTCATTTATTATACAATAAATACATATTGCAGAGATTAATTGCACGTGATACGGCGACAGATAGTGTTCTAGCACATAAGCATACATGTTATAAATTATTAAATTTGCTGAATGGAGAAAAAAAAATAATTAAATGAAAAAAAAAATCATTTTTGCTATTTTATACTAATATAAACATTTATTATATTTTTAAAACATTTTATATATAATATAAAATATATTAATATTATTATTTATATATTTTTAATATAAACATTTATTATATAAATTTATTTATAAAAATTGGTACATTTACATTTAGGGTAAATATGATCACATCAACTAGAGTAGATGTGATCATAATTGATTGTTATCAACAAGAATGAAACATAATTTTAATAGATAAGTCGACAATTTATATGTAAAAATTAACTGTCTTACTAGTTGTGCTTTTTATTCTTTATATTTACTTTCATACAAATAGGGGAATAAACAAGCAACAATTTTACCATCAATTTGTTCCAAAAATTGATAGCGATCTGCTATCAATTTTTAATAACCTTCAGCCTAGTTTTACCTATGTTATTAGTTTTTCTGAGTGATCGTGTTCACACAGACTGGCGGACTGAAAAAAGAAAATCGTGCAAAAAGTTTGCAATTTTCGTTTGCTCACAGTATAACAGATTTCATTCATCTATCTAGCTGACATTTCGGGTTATCGAGCTATAAGACAGACAGACATAAAAGCAAAGACGTCTTTGTACGATCAAACAGTTCTAAATCATGGAGATTCATCAAAATGCATTGATGATTATAACACTTTGTATAATTTGTGTTTCAAACCAGCATTAGTATCGAAGACGAATTTTGGAATCCAGTTATCCGAATATCAATTCTGTGTTTTAGATAAAACCGAGGGAAACTAAAATTTTAATTATTGCAGTTGTCACAAATTCGTAGATTTTCATAAAACCAAATTTGGTACAGAAGCATTATTGTATTCACAATATAACTTGCCAAAATTCTATGTATTTAAAGCATTACGCTTTTGAATTATTGCGTTTATATGCTTGTGATAGTAGAGATTGAGAAATTTCAGGCCCTAAATTTGATTCCAAATTCAATATGCATATATGCATATATTTTACTAAATTTAATCCAGCCAATTCCATTCGTTTTCTTACTGTCACGTTAACATAGATTCGAACAGACGGTCAGACACCTTTTTCACATATGGGATTTCGCTCAAAATGTGAAAGAAAGCTACAATTTTGATGAAAACTCCATATGCCAAATTTCATCTATCTAACTCAAAGAGCTTTTGAGTTACGGCATTCACAGACAGACAGATGGACACTTTCCAAATATTTGTTTTTTGAACTTAAATGGTTCTAAAACGCAAAAATTCGTCAAAAGTTTGATGTTGACTTTAATAATATCGTGTCAGGACATGATATTGTTTTAGGGGATGAGGTTTTCTGGCCTCAGCAAAAAATCATAGGCGAAAAATAGACATTTTATTATCTCCGCGAGCATCTCAAAAAATCAGCTTTTAATTGCGAGTTGCCATCGGATTTACAAAAGCTCTGATTTTAAAAAAAGTTAATGACTACAGTAAATAAAAACCAGAAAAAATGTGATTTTGAGCACGTGATTATATGAAATGAAATAAACCGGAAATGGGATATTTTTTAAAACAATAAATGCGAGACAAAGTTTTTTGGATCGTTTGCAATACTAAAGTGACTCGTTCAATGAAATCATTAAATTGGATAAAAATAAAATTTAACTTGCCCGAGCACGTGATGTTTGGCCATTCAAGAAATTATGTTCTGACATGATGCATTGAAATATGCATAGCATATTTTATTTTAATCTTTTTCAAATTATAAGGGTCTGAAAACAAGAGATCCGTCAAAATTTAGTGTTAGAATGTTTCGATCATTGAACTACTCTCTCTTTGTATATTTCATATACCAAAATACAAAAAGTAAAACGTTTCATTTTATTTTTAAATATAGTATTACTAAGCAAACTGAAATCTAAATTAAATTATTTAGAAGAAATATCGATTGAATGAAAATTTTATCATTAAATCTTCTGTTATACACTGATAAAAGCATCCACTCCACTTTTGTTATCTGAACCAGCTACCTTTCTCAATTTATCAGTCTATACAGAGCAATAATTTCAACTTTTATAAGAAAACACGACAAATGTGGACATGCTTTATATTACTCTAATTGTTATCCATAATTTGCATGGTAATTTGAATTTCATAAATTAAGAGCTTCTGAATATTCCCCAAAAGCACCAAAACTCAGACGGGCGAAGGGATGTGAAAAAAAGGATGTATTTATTTTATCCATTATCTTCACAGGATGTGACTAATTTCTCGTTGAGCGCCAAGTGATGGTGAAAAATGACAGCCTGCTAACAGTAACCTTTGCTTAGGGTGGAAATATAAGAATGACTAATATCTATGCGATAAATTATTCAGCGATGTGGATATTTGTCAAAATACACATCCTGCATCATTCTTGATGATGGACGTACAACACCATTCAGCACATTTTTAGTCTGATCTTCCATTCAACTCATCGCAAAACAAAATTATCGGAGAAAATTTACGGAGAAATTCATGACAGTGGCGTTAATTGCAACTTCTGTTTCCTGGGAGTTAAAAATTACATTGATAGGACTTTTACAAACCGTAATATATGTATCGCTGATAATGCTTGATGTTTGGTGATACACTCATTATACAAAATATGCAATTTAAAAACTTATTTAACTCTTTAAAAGGCTATTTTTTTCTAGTCATAGTATATTAAAATATTTTTAGAATTGAGATTGGCTTAAAAAAGTGATCAATTTAACTTGTTAAATAAATTTAATTTGGTTAATTGTTTAATTAGATTAATTAATAATTAAATAAAAAATCAAGGTGAGCTCTTTAGTTGAGATTAAGAGCTGAAATCTCTGAATTAATATCTTTTAAAAAACTCATCAAAACTTATGCGTACTTACATAACTTCAAGAAGAGACTCAAGAACTTGGTGGTATATTTACTTTCTGCAGCCTTAATTAAGGTTAATTTTGATTAGTTTAGACTAAGAAAATTAAGCGCCCGTTCTAATCCAACACTAGGGCTATTTAGGGACGGACCTCATAATGATGAACTGCAATCGAATAACGAGGACAACACCTAATCAGCAAAACGATTTTGAATAACTAGTTTATTGTTTTGGTTTTAATTCAAGTACATACTATAAATAAATTGTTTTTAGGTTAGTTGTGTGGACTAAACTTTCGAGTACAAAAATGTGGTGCTTTGCGAGGTTGGTACTTTTTCGGCAGAGCTTTGTTTGGGTTTAACTTTGTCGTCATTTTTTTATATAATGGTAATTCGATCTTTCCTGTTCATTTCCCTTGATTTTTTCTAGCTGTACTTATATCTTTCACCTACCTTCATTTTTTTTTTCGATTTTTTTCTCGTGCACTCTATTTTTCTGCGTTTATTGATTCTTTCTTTTTTTTCTATAATTCCGCTAATTTGCTGCAACGTTCATGGTAACCTTACGATTGGAAACGAAATTGCTGCCGTTCGCTCTACTTTCAGCCATTTCGCTAAAATTTGGCGACAAACTATTTATTTTTGGCGAAAATTGTTTTCAACAACACCATAATGATACGGTTTGATGACATTTTACATTGTGATCAGACCGCCAGTTCTCATTACATACTCATCAAAATTTCCACATGTACGAAGTCGGGGCTAAAAGCTAGTATTTATATAAACTCTAAAAAGTAGGAACAATTTTAGGAATGAAGATATCTAGCCAATAATTTTAAAAGAGTAGAAACAGTTCAAGATTTTGTTTTTTGTTTTTTTATTATCATGTCAGAACATGATGTTGTTTTTCGGATGAGATTTTTGGCATCAACATAAATCCATAGACGTAAAATGAAAATTTTAACATCTGTATGTGTATCTCAAAAAATCAGCTTTTAATAACGCGTTGCCATTGCATTTACAAAAGCTCTGATTTTAAAAAAATAAGTGAATGACTACCGTAAATAAAACCTAGAAAAATCTCATTTTGAGCGCGTGATTGTATGAAATGAAATAAAGTGGAAACGGGATATTTTTTAAACCATCAATGCGAGACAAAGTTTTTTTTTATGATCATTGCAATACTAAAGTGACTCACTCAATGAAACCATTAAAATGAATAAAAATATAATTTAACTTGCATGAGCACATGGTGCTTGGGCCGTTCAAGAAACTATGTTCTGAGATGATACATCGAAATATGCACAGCAGATTTCATTTTAATCTTTTTGTTGCTGCTACATTGTAACATTTGTTACAAGGTATTCATTACAATTACCATTAGTCTATACCCAAAATAAAAAAAGGAGAATAAATAACCCCAACTTAATTCAATAACAACGCAGAGAGAAGGTATTATGAAACATTTGTACAAAATTTTACTGCTTATTGTTCTTGTTCTTTGGGGCATCGCTCATATTAATTTTTGGTCTAATCAATTTCATTTGACATTTAGTAATTTCTTGTATACATTGAGTATACATTGGCAGAAGGGCTTTGCGAAATGAGCAATGAAAATATTTGAAAATTAATTAGTCTAATTACCAGGCAGTCAATTTATTAGAAACTTATTGCTAATCATTTAAAAAAAAAAACGTTCTCAATTCCACAGCGTTTTAACTAGTTGATCTGCATTTAAAACTAATCACTCATTGAAATATAATTGAAATACTGTTTAATTTTTTTGTCTAAAACATTAGTTAAAAACATTTGAAACATTCGTTTCTGTCTTGAACAGTGTACCAGTTTATAATTATTATTTAAATTAATATTTCCATTGTTTTGACTAATTGTTAGTTTCGCCATTTATTCTGTTGCCATTTTTTTCTCCAGTAAATTGCTTTGAGCTTTGCTTTATTTTTCTTCTCATGGCATCCGTTTAAATCAGGTTTAAAACATATGCAGGGCTTGACTAAGGCAGGGGCATACGGGCAGCTGCCCCGGACCCCCACATAAGTGGGGCCCCCCAAATCGAATATAAATTATATTTTATGTTTCCTTCTTTGATGAATGTTCTTCATTACAAAAGTAGTAACGTATAGGGGACCCGAAAGAAATTTTTGCCCCGGGCCCCAACTTGTCTATGTTGGGCCCTGAACATATGTTACGTTATACTGCGAGTAATTAAAAAAATTTTGACATACTCCTCTCCCCCCATGTTTGAAGTATACATAGGAAAGTTATTAAGAAAAAAATTTTCTTTCAGATTTTTAGAAATTGCTTCCATTTTTCAACATGCAATATTTCAAAGATTCAACCAACTCGAAAAAAAAAAATGATATGTGGTCTGCAAATCAAAATTGTAGATTTCTGTAAAGTGTTCTACAATTTACAGAATTACAATCAGTCTAAGGGGAAATTCCAAAACTTTTTCGACCATTGTTCTTTTTACAAAAAGAAAACACCATTCTAACACCCCCTCTTTCATAATAATTCATTATGGCACTTATTAAAATATTACTGCCTCTGGACCCGCTACCGTCCCAATGGAAGGTTTCATCCCCATTTTTCATGGAAGATTCCCCATTGGGGAGCAACATTGCCTCCCCCCCTTGGGAACCTTCTGTAAGGGAAGTCTGTCCTCTTATTCATGCGCGTATGAATGCGATTATATAAGGAAGAAAAAGAATATACCGGTGTCCTGGCATAGAGGTAGAGCGTCTTTCTCGTGATCTGGGTGTCCCGAGTTCGAGTCCCGGCTAGAGCATGGTTGTTTTTCTGTGTCCTATCTATGAGGCTTGTGATTGTGCCCCCCCCCACACTTGTAAAAAGGGGCTGCGGAAACGAATGTGGCAAGTGTGTGTCATCTTCATGTGAGCTAGATATCAGACTTTTCTAACAACTATTGCTTGTGTGTAATACAACGTAGCTTTTATATAATCTACTTCAGTTGAGCCGGCGTCCCAGAACAGAGGTAGCGCTTCTTCCTCGAGATCTGGTCGTCCCGGATTCGAGTCCTGGTTTGGGCATGGCTGTTCTTCTGTGTTCTATCTGTGAGGCGAGAGATTGTGCCCCCTGTTAAAAGGGGCTGTGCAAGCGAATCTGGTGAATGTGTAGCTTAAGTCGTGTTCTCGACCCTAGTTGGCGCTACTTCAAACAAGAGACGCTTATTTCGGCTTAAATCAGCTGCTGCATAAGTGGGTTTATCCATGGAAAGTGCCATTAGAAACAGCAACAACAGAAAAAGAATATAAAATTCAAGATATGATTTTATCTTAAAATTGTAGACCTACATCAATTGGACAAATTCTGCCAAAGGGTTGTCAGTCGATCATTCTCCTTATTCGTATGGAATACGATCACATAAGGAAGAAAAATAATTCGAAATTCATAAAATGATATTATCACTAAAATTGTAGACCAACAACAAATTTTGAACGAAATCTGTTAAAGGGTTGTCGTTTTATTATTCTCCTTATATGTCATGCCGATATCTTTTTCTAAAAAAATAAGTCTCGGAAATTAAATGTTAACTTGATGAATTTTTTATATGTGTCAAAGTTATACGCGCAAAAGACCCACACAGAAAAAGATGTATAATCTGTACCTAGATTTAAATCTGAAACTGATACTACAAAATGCAATTCAAACTAGAGAAATTCATTTCCTAAACATTCTCGCATACCATCTTATAATAGTTGCACGTTAAATTCATCAGGGTCAAATGTTCCCTCATTGGTGTGGAGAGGGTGAGCCAGCTCTGGTGTCGTCTCTGTCATCTGATCGCGGTTCAAAATTACGAGGTCAATCCCAAAGTAATCCAGTGTTGCTTTACAATGGGACGTTAATATAACTAAACTTAACTAAGCCCTCCACATAAAAAAAAATATATGAACTTCCAAAATGTTAAACCTTGGTCAATTTTAAAATTTTTACTTTTTAACATGTTTATCTATTGTATAGTCTTTAGCTTTTAAACCTTGAAAAATGACTATAAAACAAATCTGTTATTAAAATATTATTTGTGCATTGAACGGATCCCCCCCCCAACCGTTCTAAATTTGAAACAGAATAAAAATTGTAATCGCAGAATCTCACAATAAAATTCGTTCATTTAAATCTTTTCATTTTTCAGTTAATTGTGTTTACATGCATATAAAAGTCCGCGACAGATACGACAGATTGGAGTGGCACTTTCATTCCTTTGATAGATATGGTTTAAAATGCGATAACAATGCGCATATTAGATGTTAAAACTGAGTGCCAAATTTTATTTATCTAGCTCACGTTTTTTTAATAATCATACTTACTTGTAATTGGATAGCTAAATTGATAAGCATCGTCTGAATGGATTTCCTCGAAAATTAATACAAATATATTTGTACATATTTGATACAATATTGTAAAGAAGTTGTAAAACTTCTTTCCCTTTCTAAGAGACACATGTTTGAACATTCTTACATTTGGCCATCTATGGGGCGATGCTTTCTTTTGTGATTCTCCCCTTCTGATGTTACCCTCTAGACTTGAATGGAGCCCAGATGATAAACCACACATGCTGTTTGAGGGCCTTTGAAGAAAGAAATCGAGTCAAAACCTCCAGATGTGAATATTTTCCTATGGGACAATCTGGACTTGAATAGAGTGCTTGAATAGAATGATAATCAACTACACGTGCTTTTTACTTCCCTCTAAAGAAAGAAATCATGTCGAACCCTCCAGATGCAAATATTTCCCTATTGTGGAGGGTCTGCTAAGAGGGTGGATGATTAGCGAACTTTCCCACGGTCAACTGCTCACCACTGGGAATATTTCTGAAGAATTATTGGATGATCGGCATCTCCAGCGCACTAATATGAAAACGAGAGGCGGAGTTTAACCGAGGTTAAAATGGAAGATTTTGAAAGGAAGAGACGACGAGAAGAGCTAAGATCTGACGAGAGAAGCGGAAAGCTGAGCTGTAAAGATACCACGTGATACCGAGGTCTACAGGGGGGGGGTTCTTTGGAGAGAAGTCTCGAGTTTTTTTTTAAAATATCTACCGAGGTATATCCGTAGATCCCTTGAGCTACCTGCAACAGACGGATACGCTAACAGCCTGTTAGTTTCTTTGTAATAGTCGTGGATCTGGTAATCCAGATGTAAATATTTCCCAGCATATTAACCTAGATGAGGCCGAGTTGTTTATTTATTGTATATAAGCTGTAAATAAACATTTGTGTTTAAACGCTGCCCATTAATTTGATTGCCCAGGATCGAGTCATTACAATATATTTCAATATGGTGCAAAGTTTAGATAACAAACCTCATCCGTTTAGTACAAAAAAATATTTGAGTTATCGTGTTTAAAGATATAATTTCAGAATTGTGTTTTTAAAATTATGTCTGTAAACACGAAAAAAAACTCGAGTTCGAATTTTTTGTCGATTACTATACTCTCTTGTAGAATGGATTTCGGATTGATAAAGCAAAAACTACTAAGGGAAACCCCAAATTTATTTACGACTAAATTTATTCTTTTGAAAGTCACATTTTTCAAAACCGCATCCAAGCATTGTAGGTAATTCATTTTTAATTGGGGGAATGTCTGTGGAAGGAACAATGGAGGATTTTGATCCATTCAAAAAGGATGCAAGAGACCGCAAGCTCTTGAGGGAAGGGCTGGAGGTGTGGGGGAGGGGGCACAAAGGAAGGCAGAGGGCTGAGAAGGGAGACGAAAAGCTTTTATGAGAGGACTGGAGGGAAGTGACGGAATTTGGAGGTTATATTTTCTTCAAAATAATACTAGAGTGGAATGCAATTATTCGGAACAGTTTTAGTTTGAATTCGTCGGCAGTTCGTATTTGTTCGGATTTCTTATTATAATAACGCTAAAAAAATATGTATTTCGAATTAAATTTAGTAAATTTGGAATCAAACTAAAAATTTCTTTTATATTTGGTCTTTTTTAATATTTAAATATGTTTTTACTTTAAATATTAAAAATTTTAATTTTTTATTTTAAGTGGATTATGTGGTAAAAAATTTATTCATTCTTTAGCTTTTCCTGCCTTTGTTTTTTAAAAGTATTGGCGCTTTTTCAGTAATAACAATAATAAAATTTTAAAACGCTACATGTGAAGCGTTTTGTTAGTTTTAAGTTTTTATTGTGCACAATGTTTCAGTTGCGCATACTGATTTGCTTAACAAAATTATTGATTGATTTTTTGAAATTGTATCATGTCACAATATGATGTTGTTTTGGAGATGAGGTTTTTGGCATCAACAAAAATCTGTATTCGAAAAGTAAAAAATTATCTGCACGGGCATTTTTAAAAATAAGCCTTTAATAACGTTAATACATCCCATTAACAAAAGTTCTGATTTAAAAAAAATGAGTTAATGACAACAGCAAATAAAACCAAGATTGTCATTTTGAGCAGGTGGTTATATGAAATGTGATATTTTTTAAAACAATAAAGGCGAGACAAAGTTTTTATGGATCGTTTGCAACACTAAAGTGACTCATTCAATGAAACAAGTAACATGAATAAAAAATATAATTTAACTTGCACGAACACGTGGTGCTTGGCCGTTCAAGAAATGATGTTCCGACATGATACATTGAAATATGCATAGCAGATTTCATTTTAATCCTTTTTTTTATTTTTAAATTCAAAAATTATTTATTACTGGCTGGTACTTGCAGAGTTACTACCGCAGAAGAAATAATTTTCGAAATATCGTTTGAAATTTGAAAAGGCCATCTTGCTTAATTAGGAATGATAGTACGATTCTTATTTTCTTACCGACAAGGAATAAATGAATTGAAACTTAATGATATATGATGAAGTTGTATATATAATTTGTTCTATTTTTTAAAAGCTGTTTTTCAAGTGTTTTAGAGTAGACAATATTTTTTTGTTTTTAGGGCTACAGTAGAAAAAAATAAATTTAATGGCTTTTTGACTTTTGAGCATCCAGCATGCAAATGGCAATGTGAAAAACTAATTTTCTAGTTTCAATATTAGATATAATAATTTTACTTTACCTATAGTCTAAGCTCACTTCAAGCAATAAGTTGGAAAAAGAAAACTAATTGTTATGGCAATCGAATGAATGATACGGCAGCTTATAAGATACAAACAAATTAAAATCCATTTTTATGTATTAAATGCAGTAATTGTACTATGCCTATAACCATCACGTAAGCAATAAGTTGGCCAATTTTTACTACAATCGGAAGACCGGTTCAGCAGCGTATAATGTATGAACAAAAAAATTCATTTTTATATGTTAGATTATATTTCAAATGTATATATTGATTTGTTTTATAAAATTGACTGATTTAAAGTATTTTTTTATTTTCAAAGTCAATAATTATTTATTATTACTAGCAGTAATACCTTGGTTAAAATTGCTTTCTGTTATTTTCATTAATTATACAGTATTTATTAAAATTTTTAAGTTTAAAAATAAATAATTTTTAGTTAAAAATTACCATTTTTCTCTTACGATACTAATTTTTAAATCTAGCGTTTCTTAATTCCAATTTTTGAGTGCGACAAATAAAAATTAGCTAGAAGAAATCAAACAAGAGAACAGAAGGATTAAAAAAAATATATTGTCGTCCATTCGGTTTTGATAAAGCTAAGTTTCATTTGTATAATGATGAATTAATAATAAAAATCTACAAGGGAATTTTTATTCTTTTGTGTTCTTGAAAAAAATCTCGTACATAATTTTTGGGTCTTACTGACATCAAGGGATTCTATTATTTTCCATTCATGTTGCCAAAAAAAAAAAAAAGAATTTTTAACTTCTTAAATGGAAATGACGAGTCCAGCTCGTCATAAACTTTCCTGGACAAACTGACAGTGACGAGCTGGACTCGCCAGAAATTATTGAGGTTTGATGCCTTTTTTAAAAAAAAAGTATGTGCAAGTCTTATCGAGTCTATTGCTTTGATATACTTGTGTGCATGCTTCTAGTTACCGTTAGAATGTAATTTGTATAAATCTATATATATAAATATTGAAACACGTACTTAGTTTCGTTTAAATACTATGTGGAACTGAGAAAATTAAATCGTCTGCTAGAACAGTGCTGACTGAAAATAAATTGTCGTTAAAGGGGTTAATTTGAAAAATACCATTAAAGTTTGATAAAATAAAATTTTTGACTACATATCTACTTTTTAAAATCATTCATTAACGATTTTTTTTATGTTCTTGAGTTCTGTTTAAACGTACTTTCTTGATGGAGAGAAAGAAATGTGGAAAAAAGAAAAAGGGAGAGTATTTTGGCAATCATAATAGAGTGGAGAGTATGAAGACGTCAACATGAATTATTCATCCTTTTCCGAAGAACTTGTATACCACCTTTAAATGTATAGCCAAGATCCTTATGGCAAGTCAGATGTGGAATTGCCTCAACTCTTAGTCAATTCCTTTTTCCTTTCGGTCGTTATCTTAAAAATAGCATTTTTTTAAAAATGCTATTATCTGTATATTTAATAATGTTGCTCAATCTATTATAGAAACGTGTTCTAAGTTAAGAGAAAAAGTCTAATTTGTGTACCTGAGGTAACACACTTAGGGTAGGCGATTATAGGTTTTGTCCCAAGTCTCCCCTTGCAAATGTTCTAATGGCTGATTCTACAGAAAAAAATTGAAAGTAAATTTAAATCTAAAAAAATAAATTTGTGAAGAATTTTTCATTTGCGAATTTTACTAAGAAAAATTTCTTGTGAATATGGTAGCAGAAAAAAAAGGAGCACTACTTTAAGTTTATCAAATTTGGCATTTTGTGAATACAGATGTATTTTCGTGTCAAATTTTGGTTCCAATCAGTTGGGGAAACGCGTCTAAAGCAAAATCTGATTTTCGGATACTAATAGCAATTTGTCAAGGATTAATCACCAAAAAAACTCGCCAAGGATCACACGATGGATTGAGCAAAAATTCAAATTCAAGCCAAAAGTTAGCGTTTCGTTATTATTATACGCCAACGCCATGTCATGCGTTCTCTGAGATAATCCTTTTCAGAAATTATGCGATAAAGTTTTAGGCTGTGTTTTTTTTTCTTTAAAAATATTGAATTTTGATTTTTTGAAATGAATTTGATTGCCTCTAGGTTTCGACTTAAAAGTTTTCTAATAAGAATAGTATCCAGCAAAGTAAAAAAAACCAACCAGTATGTGAAATTACAGTGTCATTTATCTAAGTTAATTACAAGTACAAAATCATTCTAAATTAAACTAATTTCTTTAACTTGAAAAGGTTTCTTCAAACACATTTATACTTCGAAGTACAACATAAAAATGTTAAAGATAACAAAAGCAGTTCTCAAAAGCACGTTTTTATTCGTCTACTAAGAGATCCGCATGGCATTGCCCGTGACATGATAAATGTCAGTGAAATCAAAGTCATTGTGACATAAAATAAAGCAATGAAAGTCAAGTAAAAAAAAATAATATTGATTTTCCACATTTATTTTTCTACGTGACAATGATAACATCTGGCGAACTGCAGACGATAAAAATTGAAGCAAGTAACTGAAAATAAAAAAATAAACACTGTAAAGAGAGAGAGAGGGATATTGTCATCAAACGATTCGCTACAGACGATTTTGTTAGAATTCAACTTTTAATAAAAATAATTTTTATAATTTTATTTTTAAATTTGACTTTTTGTTATAGTAGCAAAACATAAATCTTTAATTAAAAATAAAGGAAAACGATATTTTTGATATTTTTTTAAGATTAGAAATAAATGTCGAAATTAATAATTCTCAGAACTTTTTAAAAAAGATGACAGAATTGGAACAATGAATGCAGAAAGTTGAATTTTAATTCTAAATGTTTTTCAGAAAAAAATATATATTTAAAAAAATCTCAAATTTGAAAAAAAAAGAAGAAAATGAATTACTTTTGAGATGCATGAATTAGAGCCCAATCATTCAATTATGGAAATATTTTTTTTTCTTGACTAAATTTTTAAGGATAATGAAAACTGAATCTTATATAATTCATCATTAGATTGACCAAACCAATGGTGCAAAGTAACTAAAGTGAGTCACTTCCAAAAAATTCTTCAAAAGAACACATATCATACTATGTAATAAATAAAGTTATACTTGGCTCCATATTTTAAATAACTTAGGGCCTCAATGTCTAATTCCGGCACTGATTGTTTCAGAAGGGGATTTTAATTTAACTAAACTGAACCTTAAGTAAAGATAAATAAAACAATTAAACTATTTTATTGATAGGGTATTTAAAGGACTTTGTCGTATAACCGGGATCCTATTTACTTTAAAAGGCTTTCAAAATTTCAGGATGTTAAAGTTGATGAATAAGAGTTTATTGTATTTTTCATTGCATATATAAATTTAATACCATTTATTATTCTGAAATTGTGCTGTCTGATTTCTAATAACAAAATACAAGCATTCATTTTTTGTTTTACTGCCTTTAGATACTTACATATGAATCGTTATCAAACACTAGTTACTTAGATAGAAATTAGGAATTCAAAAATTACAAGTGGATTCAAACCGGGCTTTTAATTGAATATATGTTGAAGACTCGACAAGAGGAATTTTTTTTATGAAATGTATATCTAATGCTTACAGTGCTTTAATTTCAGAATTATAAAACAACATGGTTAAAACAAGTATCAAATGGCAAATAATAAGGATTGTTTATAGAATAACGTTCCAATTAATTAAATCAATTCTTGATTTTAATTTGAATAAATTCGAATTTATGACTTTTATAATTAAATAAAAACAGAAAAATGGAATAATTTTTAAAATATGACAAAAAAAATGTTAATAGTTTTGGGATCCTGTAAGCTGTGGTGCTCACAATAGGCAATTAATAAGGGTCGTTTCTGAAATAACATTCCAAAATATATTTAATTAATTCTTGAATTTTAATTTGAATATTTGATATCAATTTTGATTATAATTCGATTTCACGAAATTTATAATTATATAAAAATATAATAATTGAATAATTTTCAAAATGCTTCAAAAATGCTGAAGGATTTGGACTACTGTTAGTTGTGGTGCTCATAGTACTTTACTTTAAAATAAATAAGAAATAGTACTTTAGTTTAGAATAAATATAAATTAGAACTTCAGAATTTAACACAGGTTGTCAAATGTAAGTTAGTTTCCTATAATCAATTTAATATATTTTTGCAATTAACATATTTTCAGTTTTTATCAAACAGCTTTACTCTTTTCAATGTCTTTTGATTTCTATTCAATGAAGACTAAGAATTTCGTTTTAGTTCTTTTAGCTGAAAATTCCCCTCCTCTACCACTGTGTCCTCCCTTTTTGAGAAAAATATGAAATCGGCAGAAAATGGCTTAATACCTCAGATTTAAGCCTAAATTTCAAAGAACTGGAAATTCCCGAGTTCATTGGAAATATCCAACTTATTATTGGTCCTTGAAAATGTTAATGTTTTGTTGAGGCGTTTCCTTGTTTCAACCCTTCCTGGTGCAGAAATAGTTAGTACAAGTTAGTTAAAAATAAAAAGCGGTTAGTGTAGTTAAGGCGTTCAAGGTGAGGAAGTTTTTAGTTTATTACGCAAATCTGTCATCACTACGTGACTATGGCTAACAAGAAAGGCAATTTAACATGTTTACGGAAGTGATCGTAGTATGTAGTAAGTACCTTTCATCTTCTTTTTTCCTTTCTCATAGACGAAGGATAAAAGGAAAAGTATTGCCCAGCAATTCGAACTTGAGACTTTGATTAATTTCCTCCTTTCAGACCTTTTGACATCTTGTTGTCTGTCAGTCTGTCTGTGAATATGTTAACTCAGAAATCCTTTGAAATGGAATATTGAAGTTAGGTATATGGAATTGCACACGAATTTATAAATTTCTATCTAGTTTTGAACGAAATACATTCAGTGAAATTCTGGCTGTTTGAGTACGAAGTGAACTCATTAACTAGAAAACGCAGAGAAATAAGTTTGTAAAATTTGGTACACAGACTTAGAATTTAAAATATAAATAAATCTGAACCCAAATCCGTCAAAGGATTGAGTATTTATCTGTCTAATTTAGCATTGCTGTAAAAAGAGTTAATTAAAAAAACAACAACACACACAATTCGGTACGCAGGCTTAGAATTTAAATTATAGATAGAC